>JBAMHZ010341739.1:0-12644 GCA_037177395.1 Alpinia galanga
CAGCGGGGCCACGACGCGCCCTGGAAGCCGCCTGGATGGCTGCAGTAGCAGCGCGACGCCACCTGGATGACTGCAGCAACGACACTATGATGTTCTTTGATCAATATGTTCTATGATGCAATTACAATACCATTGAATTTTAACTGCTTTTATCAATGGATCCTCTAGGTTGCAGGGCGACACCAATAAAATCAAGCCAGATTATTTTTTTTATACCACTTTCTTTTGTTCTTTGACTCAGGATTGGTTGTTGCATGCTATAACAATGGCTGGAACCCTCAGTAGTTGTCAGTTGTCATACATATATCTCATCAAAGCACTTGGTTCTAGCTTCATGACCTTATTAAAAATTATGGATACATCTGAATCCAATCATATGAGTCCTATCGCTTGGCCTGTATGACTAGATTAACCATGTTTCAAAAGTATTTTTACTCAACTGCACCTGTGTTTTTAAATGTTGGAATGTGTTTGTTTGCTTGTTTTACTATATTTTGGAATTTGATCCCATGTTAGTTTGACATTGCATACCACTTCTTTATCTGTTATAAGTTTTTGATATTTAGCCAGGGGTCTTGAGTATATCCACGAGCATACAGTTTCAGTGTATATACATCGTGATATTAAATTAGCTAATATTTTGATAAACAAGAACTTCCGAGCAAAGGTAGCCCTTGTTGTTGAATTGGAAGATAAATGCTCCTGTTGAATGCTGATAATTCACATATTTTGAAGGTTGCAGATTTTGGTTTAGCAAAACTCACCGAAGTAGGTGCATCTTTGCAAACAAGGCTTGTTGGTACATTTGGTTATATGCCTCCAGAGTAAGAAGCATGGAAACCTTTCCCTGCTTTGAGACACATTTGTTTTCACTATTTTCATCACTAGGAATGAATGACATAATCTGGTTTCTGTGTTTTTATTATCAATTTGACTGCATTTTTACAATGGCTGATTTCTCTTGCAGATACGCACAGTATGGTGAAGTTTCTCCAAAGGAGTTGTTCTTTATGAACTTATTTCAGCCAAAGATGCAATTGTGAAAACTGATAGCTCGGCTACAGAATCAAGGGGATTGGTTGCTCTGGTTGTATTCCATCTCCCTATGCATTTTATCCATAACGTCCATATTTTGATCTTTAGGAAGTTTTAAGAAAAAACAATTTATTTACATTATATTGAAATACTGCAGTTTGATGAGGCCCTTGGCAAACCTAATCCAAAGGAAGAATTGAAAAGGTGGATAAATTTCTTGCACTAATCTTAAAGCAACTGAAAATTGTTAAGTTGTTTGATTACTCTTAGTTTTTCTTACAGCACTCTGTTAATACTGACATTAATTCTCTCTACTCAAGAAACATATTCTGCTTGGCTGTCACAAGTAACCTCAAATTAATATTTTTCTCCGAGTATAATTAGCTTTTCAATTATGTGGAGCATTTATCAATATCACGACCATAATCATTGAAAATTCCTTATTCAAGAGCAGAAATTATGACACTCATATTTAGATAAATCATCATACTATTTTGTTTAGTCCTCCCAACTTCTCCACTCAAGTATACTTTATTTGTAATATCAAATGATGGACTGGATTTTTGTCTTAGGTGGTTGCATTACTTGAAGTTCTTCTTCTTCCCAATAGATTGACAGCTGATGTGTTGGAAGATCTTCATCTGAGCAAACAAACTTTGGCATGTCAAATGACTCATATAATGTCCTTTGATTTTAGATGTGTGTATTGCATTGTATATTAAATTTTCTTTCTGTGTGCAATTGAAGGTTGAATTGGGTTCACGAGCAGGAGAGCTGAAACAGATGCTTCTTGATCTTCTTGAAGACACTCATGAAATTCGTCGCATATGCATAATGGGGAGAAATTGTACAATTCGCCGGGGGAGTAACGACGTGGAATGTTCCCTTCTCTTGGACAAACAAATCGCTGAAGGTGCATAAATTTGTGTTTTCTTCTTTTCCTATTCTAGGTTTTCTGCAGGTTCCTTATTTCAGTCACATCTTAGAAGAATGATGTCAGAGAGATTGTATACTTGTGATTTTATATTTATCTGCCATCCTATGCACTGTGACCTAATTTTATGCGAATGAGATATGACAGTATAATTTGTTGGATCTTTTTGATATGCATGAACTCATGCGTTGATGTGGCTTGTACCCTACACATATATCCCGGTCAAATACTTGGTTGTATTGATTATGTTTCTTTCCTCATAAAACACAGGCTTCTAATATAAATTCTCTTTGAAAGGCCTGCATACTTTAGTTCCATAACTTCCCCATGATATGTTGCAAGTTACAACTCTTTTGGGTCCTTAATTTTTCTTTTTTTTTCATCATTAGAGCTTGATGTAAGTCCATATCTTTGAAGAACCTTTAGTTTTTTTTTCCTCCTCATTTCCTCATTTCAAAAGTAATCCTAACTAATTCAATTTCTTCACCTATAGAATTGGTGTACCATCTTAACCTAGTTTCTTCCATTCCATTTTGCTCATAGGACTACACCTAACAACTCATCGATAAAAGATCTTTATTCTGTCATATTAAGTTATTTTCTCCCAATTTATTTATCAAAGCTACTACTGATAGCTACCAAATGAATCATGTTTATGTCCTCTCTCCTAGTAACCTCGCACATCAATCTTAATGTTCTGATGTGTATTATTTTTTTGTTTTTGATATATGTTGTTTCTTAATTATGTTGCTTCTACAAATTTTCTTTCTAACAGAGGAACATAACATCGCACAAAAAATTCCTTTGCATTCTAACCACACAGCTTTAATTATATGGATAATATTTCATCAATATTTGTTGAATAATAGATTCTAAAATTAAAATATCTAAGACTCTTACAAGGTTTACTTGTTAAACCATAACCATTCCATGTTATTGCAACAATTACATTTTAGATATTGTTATTAATTTGACATTTAATTTTCCTAAGCTTATTTTTATCATCTTATCATTATAGTTTATCTTGTTTCTTTCTAAAGTAACTATTGTGATTCCTATTCACTTATTTGATACTACATATTTTTTTATTAGGATCATAGAATATTGTGTAATGTATTCGTCCACTAATATCTTCATTTTGTCTCATGATGGGACAACATTCTACAGAAGAAGAGGAAGAGATCGAAATGCTCTTGGAGAATTATCTTCAACGGTACTGTATTCTAATAAATTTGAAATTTCCAATTGTTTCAGCAACTATAGTGAGAAGAAAATCTAAATATCCTTTCTTTTATTTGGGAAAGTTCATACCTCAATAAGGAACCTTCATGATCAGCCTCAGCATTGACGAATTAATTTATTTGGCAAACCTCAGCAAAGAGTCTCATCATCTAATCTGGGGCATTTATAGGATCATGTATCATTTGCTAGGATATCATATCACATTGTCAATCATGTTTTTTTTTTTGTCGTGCCCTTCAACACGGGTGAAATTTACCATTTCACCTGCAGATTGGCACCGGACTAGCACAACAACTGTGAGACCGTCATGAGGTTGCAGAGGATGCTGCGACCCCTACGACCCTCCTGACCCCCGCAACATTCTAATATTGTGTAATGAAATAGTATTCATTTGTGCTTAACATCTTCGTGGCAATGGTTGGTCTGACAAGTTAATGGTGTTAGCTCTCAACTTAGTGAACTTCTCTCATTTGGGTGGATTGTATTCAAGCACAGGCAGCAGAAGCACACAATGCACACACATAATCTGATCAAGTTCTTGGGACGCTTTAACCCGTTTCACTTTTCTCAGATGCGAATCCTGCCATGGTCAAGCTGAAAGACTTCTTGATTCTGCCAAGGAAATGGAAGACTCTATTGCTGTGAACTTGAGGTTTACAATTTTTTATCTTTTTAGCCTTGATGATGCTTTTTAACATTATATACTTGACTGTGGCTTCTTCTGTATTGCATTCCGAATTTACCATTATGCCATGTGTAGTTGCTAGTATGCCATTTTTCATTTTAAATTTACCATTACAACTCTTTCCATCTTGTCTTTTAAAATTATTAGTATTTTTGTATTGCATCTTGGAGATTGCAATATCTTCCAAATTAAGTTGTCCTTGTGACACTAACGTACAAAAGTTAGAGCAATTAGAGGATTAGAAGGCTCTGGTTTCAGTAGCTTAGTTTATGCTATTGGGAATAGGATGAAGTTTTCTTTTGGAAGCAAAGTTTTGGGAAGAGCTATGTTTTTTTTTCCTCTGGATTACATTTTCAATTACTAACTTCAACATATATATATAGGCTTACAAACAGAAAGAAAACTAACTTTACCCACTACGTATCCATTGTTTCAACTACATAGATATCCACTACTTCCTATGATCACTAACTAGAACATGGACTGCCAACTAACCAAACCCATTAATTTTGAATCATTACACAACACATACTGCAAATTTTTTTATAAAAAGTCTGATGGATGCTTTTGACAATGATATGTACATTGTGTCAGTAATTGTATTTTTCTTTCATTAAATTTCACGTCACTCTGGAAGATGTAATTCTAGAAATTGAAGGTGGCTAGGTGTATAACATTCTTATGAGAAAAAAAATAGATAAGCATATTACTGGATAATTTTTTATGCATATTGGAGCAAATCTGCATTCACAACTGCTGGCTCATGATGGATGTGTCCATCTTATTTGCTGTTCCTTCAATTTGATGTATCTGGAGGAATCCATGTCAATATCGCCCTATATCTTAGGATGGTATAAAACATCTGCAATGTCAAGGTAGCACTCTGCTTTCTGAAAACGTAGAATTTTTCTTCAGAAATATTGATGTAGGAACTTTGCGATCTTGGAGTTGGTGATCTTTTTTGTTGGAAATTTTCCTGAAAAATGAAATAAGAAAAGTTTAAGTAGAGAAATTAAATGAATAAATCATAGTTTTTATGTTTGGTCCCTTTATCCTGGGATAATCTATATGTCCACGATGACTAAGCTTAATGCACCAGCTATCCTGGACATGCCTATGATATGATCTCCAAATGGATTATTGAGGCTTCCTTTCAGCTCCTTGGTATGCTAATTTCTTGTTTCCTTTCCAAATACGATTTTACAAACAAGAAAACATTCACAGATGAAAACATGATTTGATTTTGTGTAAATTCAACCTTGGCATGGAGGTTTGACCTTCAAATTCTAAACGTTGGTATAACTTAACAATAAACTGGATCTCAAAGAGTTTGTACAGAATCCCTAATTCTCATGTATAATTCAGTAAGTTATTATTCTTGTATGGATCAAATTTCATTCACCTATTTATTGCCAGCTCTCGCCGACTTGAAGTCAGTAGGGTAGAGTTGCTTCTCCAAGTTGGGACGTTCTGTGTTGCAGTTGGGGCTTTAGTGGCAGGTATGACTCATCTCCTAAGGCTGATCCTTGTTATTGAAGCCTTGTACTATTGGATGCAAATTCTAGAGGGGCGCTTCATGAAGCCCCATAGAAAGAGGACACGCTTGCTCGTTCTTTAGATCATGAACTCTTAATTCTATATCATGTGCACCTCTATTTTAGATCCAATGCGTTTGTTTTTCAAAAGTTGCCTCCTCTATGACCTTCATCAGAAGAGTCTCTTCAGAAATTTTGCATGCTATTTTAATTCTACAGGGTTTTAGGGCATTGACTTTTTTTTTCTCATCCCGTAGCATGCCAATTAATTAACTAAAGTCGACAATCCTGCAGACTTCGCTGCACATTGTTTTTATTTGGTCAAAAGGTGGAAGCCAACAGTTTCCAACTTATTAAATAAAGTTAGGCATCAGTCCTGCCGAGAGGATGAATTAAATCACTGCATATGATACAATGTAACTCCATTGGTTCCTCCTCTAAGGTGCCTAGTTGTAACTTGTAAGGGCCCATTTGGGCAGCCAATGTACGATCCCATTCTGATCCCTGCTGTTTATTCTCTGAAACCTACATGGATTCCAAGTTTGGCTTTCCTTTTTTCTCTTTTCTTATAGACGCGATCTTAGACGTTAAAGAGATTAAATCCTGTTTTCCATTGTGCCTAATGGGGCATACTTCCTGTATCAATATGGTCGTTAAAAAAATTGGAAAATGGAATCCTAAGGTCATTCCTGCTTCCGATGATGAATTGGTTGTATATAATTCACTGTGCAGGAATATTCGGTATGAATCTAAGATCCTACCTGGAGGAGCATGCGGTATTGACTCCTTCCGTTTATATTTTAATTCTCCAACACAAAGTTAATTAGTTAATCACTATTTATATATCTGGTGCAGTGGGCATTTTGGTTGACTACAACAGGCATAATATTTGGTGCGGTAGCTGCATTTTTTCTACTCTACTCTTATCTCAAGTCGAGAAGGATCTTGTGATCTTCCCAACAATTTGATCGATCCTGAAGGCAGTTGTGGTTGAAAATAGAAGTGAAATAGGTTGGCATTTAGTTAGGTTCATTAATTTTTCCTTCCTCTGTTTGAATTTTATGCAGCAGCTGTTTAATCTGGTCCTCAAATATTGTTGCTGCGCACCATGATACTTTTCTATTGATCTAAAAGTTGGTAACAAACAAATTTCTACACGCCTAAACGTTACAAGCTGGCTTTGATACTTTACTTTGAGCAATTTGATTTTCATTGAATCTTGTGTTCATACAGTTATTTAGAACACATTCCAACATTAAAGTATAAGAGATTGTATTAGCTTATTAGACGATTCAAGCTATTTCATAATAATTATTTTAACAATAAGAGATATATTTCAACATGTGAAACGTGAGTGAGTAGTTCATGCAAAATTGTCTTTTTTTAGGTAAATAATTTTTTTCTTGATTTGTCTATTAGATAAACTTAGAATATAATTTATGCACACTCAAAAATAGATTTTTTAAAAAAAATATTTGTCCCTATTAATATATATATATATATATATCTATTTCATTTTATCTTATGTATCAATATTTAAGACAAAATCATTGGAAAAGTGTTTGATGCTTAGAGTTAATTAATAATTATATTCGATGAAATGATAATTAATTTAAAGTATTAAAAAAGAGAGTGAAAATAGAAAAATTATAAAATTAAAGGATCAAATGAAAAAGACATTATTTTTTACAAAACATATCGTGTGACATTTGCCATCGATGTCGACAAAAACGTGTGATGTTTCGACCTAGATTTGGAAATATGAATGTGACACATCAACTAGTTATTATTTTTATTTTTAATTTTAATTTTACAAAGATAAATAGATTCCACTAATTCACTTTTTAGGTTAGATTGAATAGACATGGATCAAGATAATTGATTGACAATCAACTAAGTAGTGATAGGCCAACATCTCAAATCACAACTAATTAATATTTGCTATAATTTTAATCATCCATGACTCACCATCTCAAAGCTTTACTCGAACCATCTCAAACCCCTTAGCTACAAATGAATTTAAGGTGAAATTTTGCCAAGCATTGAGCAACTAATCCCTTTTTTTTTATTCCCCTTCTCTCTCTTTTTTCCTTTAATTTGGAGTGCTGCTGGTCAAATGATCCAAAGATAGAGAAGAGCTGGTTCACACATGCAGAGGTACGATCCGGGTAGAGCACCTGAGATAGGAAAAAAAAGCTATGGGCGATGCCGGAAGAGCTCCAGCAAGGCCACTCCGATGCTCAAGTTAGACAATGAAAAGGGAAGTGTAGTGGGAAAATGAGATGGGGTCAGACCCCTTACCTTGATAACCATAAACCCCTATGTATACAAGGAGATTCTGACAGCAAGATGTTCGGGCAGAGGCGGACTCTGACAGCAACATGGTCTCACAGTGGTTGAAGAGCAAAGAATGTCATATCTTCATTAATGCACGCCTTGTGAGGGGACATTCTTTCATAAATACTAAAGATCTGATACCTCGTCCTTGTCAGGAAGATAGATAAGGTAAGAGTCTTCAGCTGTCGGACTATATGGGGTCTGATATCCGGACTAGAATATATGAATATAGAAAGAGCCCTCCAGGAGTGACCGTACTAGGGTTTCATGCCGAGACATAAAAGATAGACTCTGCCCCCGAGACATAAGAGCTGCCTTCGAGAGAGTTGGTCTCATGCCGAGACATAGGAGTTGGTCTCCTGCCGAGACATAAAAGATAGGCTCTGCCGCTGAGATATAAGAGTTGCCTTCAAGAGAGTTAGTCTCCTGCCGAGATATATGAGTTAGTCTCCTGCTGAGACATAAAAAATAGACTCTGCTGCCGAGACATAAGAGCTGCCTTCGAGAGAATTGGTCTCCTGCCGAGACATAGGAGTTGGTCTCCTACTGAGACACAAAAGATAGGCTCTACCGTCGAGACAAGAGTTGGTCCGCTACATTGTAGCCGGGCCGGATTTCAGTTGGGCTAGCCCCAGTATTTTGAATTAGTCACGTCACAAACAGTTCTCGACCATATCACGTAGTATCAACAATTATTTAACTTTAGCTAAAGAGAAATAACTATCAAAATCTTTAACTACCTTGTGCACTATATTGTCTTAATATGAATATCTTTGTAGATTGAATAGTAATAAATGATTTCCACGTGAATTGCAATTGATGAGAAGCTTGAAGGTCATGGTGCCACGTCCATTCCCTCATTTTGGTGTGGCTCATCTTTAATCTTACGCACTAAATGTCTTGATATATGAGTGCGAATAAAGAATAACCACAAATTATTCGAATATCTAGTTTGAAATAATTCTTTTTTTTAAAAAAAAAAAACTTTGGAATTCGTGTAGAGGTCATATCTCAGGACAAAAAAAATATAAAGGACTTCTCGATCGACCTTAATTTCTTAGAAAAATATTGCTTGAAAATCACATATTGTACGTTAGCCTCAAATATATTAATTGATTAATTAAAGTCTATGTACGTAAATGGATAAGCTAATTTGCTTAAAATAAATTTCGAATCTAATAATTAATTAGCGGACATCATTTATTTGGTGTCGGGTTATGAGTACTGAAGTTTAATTTATGGTATTTATTTATATATTTATCAGATCAAATTAACTCACTCAAGTTTATTTAATTTATTTGTGCAACGCCTTTTGTCAACTCTGATGTGGAGATTTATGTAACCACAAGAACATAATTCTACGCCAGTTCAAAATTCCTGAAAAATTAAATTAAATTGAAATGGCATGTTTTTTATTAATTGGACGGTAGCAGCTAGCGGAATATCTGTGTCTAATTTCTTGCATTCTAAACAGATAAGAATAGAACAATGTACTGGAAATTTTTTTAAGAATTTTTATGTCCTCTTGTAATACATTAAAGTGAATTATTTTTAAATAAAAAATAGTTAATTGCAAACGAGAAACATCAATCATAATTTCCATTTAAAGAAAATACGTCATCAGGTTTGGTTTCATTGTTATTGAAATTGATCAATTTTATACGGTTGTTTTTGTATGGTTCGACTCTTAAATATTTAAGATTTGATCTTTAGTCACAGTATGTTTATAGAATTTTTCTCTAAACAGAATAATAAACTAAAGATGTTGCATGCTGCTAAGACTGTTCATCCAAACACTTTCTAATTTATCTTAGTGGTCGATGGAGCATATCTTATTTAGAAGTTACTTAGTGCCCCGTTAAAGATTTATGGGACAAAGTTAATCATTCTCAGAATTAGTTGGACCAAAAACTTGTATACCTGGTGCTAGTAATAAAAAGATTATTTTTTGTTCGAGGTCATCCTAGATAATCTTGATTATTAATATGAGATTATAGGATTTAATACTAATGATTTTTAGATAATAAAATGTGTCTTAGTAAACAAAGCATATAATTCAGAATCACATTACCTTGAAATTCTTAAATTTTTATTGATTCTGAAGTTAACAAATAAAAATATTCTCAAAATTATCTTTCGATTTTTATTTTTTTGGATAAAAATATCCCTAAACTTTTATTAAATTTCGATTTGTCTGAATATTATCTATGACCCTTGTCGTTGCTCTAACCCCATCGTTGGTCGCCGACCCTCACGGCCGACCATTGACCCTCACCGTTGATCGCTGGTTGTTGACCCTCATCGTCGTCATCACTGTCAAAGCCATCACATCCAATCACCCATTGTTGTTCGCTAGCCATCATCACCTTTAGCCTACAATCGATCATATTTCTTTCCTTTATTTTTTTTATTTTCTCGAGAATTCTTTTCCCTTTCTCAAAAAAATTCTTTTTTTTTCCTTTTTCTTATCTTTCTATAGTAAAATATTAAATTAGATTATACATTAAAACCTGTAAATAAATAAATTTTTATTGTATTATTAGATTATATTGTATTCTTTATAGCTTTGATTACGTGATTATTTTAATATTTACACAATCAAGATTATAAGTTGATGCGGGGAAATATTCCTCATCACGTGACAAAATCTGATCAACAATCCGGCTAAAGAGCAACATAAGACCGAGCTCGGTTAAAGAGAACGCAAGCAGACTTAAGCCCATCAGACACTTCGGCAGACAAGTTTATATTTCGACAGACATGCCCATCTCCATATCTCGATGTATATTTTATGGTTCATATCTCGGCAGATATTTATATCTCGGTAGACATGTCTATCTCCATATCTTAGCGTATATGTTATATTTCATATCTCAACGAACTTGGATGAACAGTGATATTTCACCAATCTCGTTCAAACATGTATCTCAGAGAGGAAGGTTTTTGTCTATATATACTTCCGTACACTTTTTGACAACAATGCAGGGTCTGTCATGCCCGTCTTATTAATAAAGTCACATCTCTCATCAACTATCTATTATGTATTTATGAAGACATATCTCCCCTCAACCACGTGGAGGGCATTAATGAGGATATGATCATCATCATTCCCTTTTGTCATGATTACCCAGTGGCATTGGAATTCTTGTCGCAGTTATTCTATATAAAGATGATTAATAGGGGAGTTAGAGAGAGTTTTCTTTTTTCCTTTCTCTGTTTACTTGACTTGAGTGTCAAAGTAGTAATGCCCCTCGGTGTTCCCCCATCAATATCTTTTGTTAATTTCCTTCTCAGCCATTCCATTCTAGCAGCCTTAGTGGCTTTTGTTCAGTTTCTCCGATGATCTTCTTCTAGCTTAATTTTGGCAACGTCGACACCAATTCTTTACTGTATCATCACTCCTCTGCCACGTCCTTTGATTCCTGCCGAATCACTATCATGTGACTCATCTCTTGCCCTTAGTCTCGATGGCCACTATAAGTCGTTTAGTCGTTGATCTATCCGATCAATTAAGAAGGCTGTCTAGCTACTTGTTTTTCTCACCGTACCAATTTTAGATATATTTTTCAGGCAAGTTAATTAATTAATTAATTAATTCAGTCTTAGTCAGTTAATTATTTAATCTCCGTTTATTATTCAATTTTAGAAATTATTGATCGATCTCATTTTCTCATATAATTTTACATCACTAATGACCTCCAAAAAATTGACGTTTATCTAATAAGCCAATTTAATTGGATTAACCCTGAACCTTAAAAAATGTTGAATATTAATTTTTCATTTATTCAATTAATAGTTCACATCGAGCCATATTAGCCACACGAAACAATAAAAACAAAAAAAGGAAAGAAATAAGATTTTTTTTTCCTTTTTAAATTATCTAATAAACAAGATACACGTTCTCGCTGTGAACCACACCATACTAATAACATTTTAAAAATCTTTTATTTATCTAATACTTAACTATTTCTTGGGATGGATCTATGTTTTACTTTGTAAATTACCTTTATTCATTGAATATTATTTGCTTATCGGACTCGATCATAATATTGCAGAATTAATTAATTGCTTATGATATATGATGAAAGAAGTTTATTTTTATGATTAAACACCAAAAAAAAAAAAACATTCTGCAGATAAATCCACACCCCACGAAATAGATAATCAAACGCACCATTAACAATATTAATTTCTTATCTTTGATTCGCATCCGATCCACGCAAGCTGTACTCATCATGCATGTTAATCGTTTTTCAATAAGACAACTTGGTTAAGAAATCAAACAGACGGGCTGTTCAGGGTGTCAAGAGAGCTCAAATGCTTATGTCGCATAGGACCAAAATAAAAATAAAAATCTTG
This sequence comes from Alpinia galanga, assembly GCA_037177395.1. NCBI lineage: Eukaryota > Viridiplantae > Streptophyta > Magnoliopsida > Zingiberales > Zingiberaceae > Alpinia > Alpinia galanga. The sequence goes on from JBAMHZ010341739.1 coordinate 12,128, forward strand.
TCTTGAGCGAGAATATATATATATGACGTAGAATAGTTTCTCTCTCGATGATTTTTTTTATTTATTTATCGAGTAAATCTATAATATATTATGCACATGTAAAAATATATATATCTTCAGAATATTTATCATTAATGATATTTAAATTCTTATCTTTTTATTTAATTTTTTGAATACAAGAAGGAGAGGATAGTAAATGCGCATCCGTTTCTTTCTTAGTCGCTTGTGCGAAGGGAAAAAAAAATAGCACAATAACTTTACCTCTTTGTGTGTTGGGGTCTTGACATTAATTGTTAGATTTCAATTGAAATTTGATCAGATCAAGGCTAAATTTTAATTGGATTGTGACCGAAATCAGACATGATTGCGATCGAATTTCAATTGGGATAATAAATATACTTACAGATAAGTTGAATTCTAACCGGATTACAGCCCAAATCTGATGTGATTGCGATCGAATTTCGATCGGGATAATAAATATGCATACGGATGTGTGTATGTATATATATGTGTGTAT
>JBAMHZ010341849.1:0-12644 GCA_037177395.1 Alpinia galanga
GCGATAAATAAATGAAAAAAATATAAGCATAACCACAATAATATAGAAGCTACCTAATGATCAAACATGGAAGCATTAAGCACTCAAGCATTTCATAAATTCATCTATTTCCTCCTTATATGAGACATTTGCATATTTTCCCATATTAAATATTTAATCACTTTACAATCCATTCTAAATGTAATTATTATCTGAAAATGATTTAAACTAATGTATGTGTGTGTGATAAGCATCCTAGGATCCAAAAAAAATTTTAAGTGAGGGCATATAATCAAATTGTAACTTTTACTAAACTTAAAAGTTTTATAAGCATATCATTAGGTGCCAAGTACATGCTAAGACTTGTTTTTTGCAACCAATATATGCCTTTATGATATTTAAGCATATTATCAAGACATTTTATAATGTAATGAATCATTAAAAGCATGACAATCAAGCTACTGTTCACCGACACACTATTTTTAGTCAATTGAAATTATGTTTTTCATAAAAATCTAAAGTTCATGAAAGCTAGGTTAGCAAGTGTATTTTGGTGCTCTAAACTTAGAAAAAAAAAATAAATTTTCTCTATAAATTGATTCTTTTTAATGATTTTGACAATAACAATAATTAAATTTTATCCTACTAGATGGGGTCGGCTATATAGATTTTTTTGCACCATTGGGCTCTATCTCCTACTATATCATTATCTATATTTAAATAAATTTATTATTGCTAATCAAGTCTTCCTTGATCTTCTTCTTTTTTATTTGATTTGTATATTTATAATAATTTTATATCGCCAAGCATTTATCAATCGTTTAAGTACATATTCGTACCATTTTAAATGTATTTATCAGAGTTTTTCCTTAATAGGTGCAACCTCAATTTTCACTCTAATGTGCTCATTTCTTATCTTGTCCATCTTCGTATGTCCACACATTTATCTTAACATCCTCATTTCTACAATTCTCATCTTTTGCTTATGTGCTCGAGTCATAATCCAATATTTAGTTCCATGTAACATAGAAGGTCTAATTGTTATCAATTGATTGTGTGCTAATTTATGTATCACATTCAATTATAAGTTACTAATCCCTAATAATCCAACTATATATTTATGAGTGGATTACATATCTTTAGCTCATGGTTAGCAAGCATAAATGCTCCGTGTTTATATTGGTACTCAGTATCCATCCATGTATCAAAAATTATCAAGCTTGTTTCAAACTTGTGCCAAACACTTATGTCACCGTGATACTCAAATCATTCAAACATCATTCATAACATACAAGCTTAATGTATCAAGCATGCTTCAAAATATTTTGTACAAAAAACCAACCAAATTAATAAAATTTTGACCTTAACGTGATAAAAGCTTGCATCAATGGTATCAACTTGCATGAGAAAAAGCTATTTGGACATGGTAACTCATAAATGAAGAACAAACAATCCTTCCCTCATATATTGGTGCAGTAACACAACCTAAAATGATAGGCCAATAGATATTGATACCCAAAACAAGTTAGGACTAATTAAGTTAACTAAATACTCCTTAAAAATTTACATTTTAATTATGTTTGTAGTTTTAACTCTGATGACATCCCTAGGCATAAAGTGTCTATATGATTTGTCATTATTTTTTGTACCCTGCATATTGAAGGTACGGAAGCTTTTCCCTATTTTCTTGTAAATCTTGACTTGCCCTTTGACTCCCTAGGATCATATATAGCATTTGGAGTCATTGATGAACTTTTCTACAACCATTTTAAGCTTTTTTTTCTAGATCTAGTTGTTCAACCTTCGAATTATTATGTTTATAAATTGTAGGAAAGGAAGCAATCTTAGCCTCAAATATTTCTAGATCCTTTGCATAGGCTTTGATATTTTCTTTAGATTATGCTAATAGCTTTGAAAAAATTATTAAATGTAACAATTTATTTTTGAGATAAGTCATTTGCCTCAATGTTGCTTTTCTCTTTCCACTTAAAGTTCACTCTGCTCTTGAGCTCCCATTCTTTTTATGAATTGTGGCTATTAGTGCTTGGTGAGAAGATGGTTTGAGGTTGTCTTCTTCTTTCTCTTTTGTTTTGAGGTGTGGACACATACTCGTATAATTCCTACTCTTTTTGCATTTGAAGCATCTTTACACATCTAAAGTTGTCTTTAAACTCTGCCACTTTAATATTTTCGGCTTCTTGTAATTTGTAAGGGTTTCTCATGAAATTCTATCAATTTGTTCCATAACACTTTCACATTCGTGAAATAAGCTTGCTCAACTTTTCCTTCGAAATTCCACATTTTAATATTGTTTTGGCTGGTTTATTTTCCACTTTTGTTTCTTTGTTCACTTCTCTCTTCCAATAAGGTTGCTATGATCAGCAAATGGAGCTCCAATCCTTATTGCCATTCACAAATCAAGGTGATATAGAACTCCAGAACTCCATTCTACTCTTATATTATTGAAAGTTCACTCCATCAAATTTAGGTAGTTTTGTGGTGGATTATCTCTTCAAAAACTATTTATCTTTTGAATGCTAAATTCGAGTCTTGGAGTTGCTCAAGTACAAATTGCAGGATCAAATAATCTGACTAGTAGAATTGAATTTGTGATTTTAATTTTTGTAAGTAACTCGAACTCAACCCAATGTTAAATTCAAATGTGTTCTGTAATCAATCAAAGTTGATTTTATGCAACACAAATAATAAAATAAATGGAACACAATGTTGATAAAAAGATGTAACATGGTTTTATAATAAAAGAAATGAAACACAAGGTTAAATTCAAGCGCGTTGATTTTTATCAACTCAATGTTGATAAAAAGATGTTGATTTTATACTTGCTTCTACACTATGGCCTAAGATGTGTCCAATGCATTACCCCTCGAACAAATTTACTAAGCTACCCTTTACAAGAGGTAATGGAGTAAGTCTGTACAATTTGAGGATAACATGATCTACACCAATGGGATTTATGTAAGTTTGTAAGCTTGACTCAAATAAGGAATTCCACTTGAGGATAATATCTTACAATCTCTCCCAGAAAGATGAAATAAAGCACAAGGGAGAAAAGAGGTTACCAAAGATTTTGATAGAGTTATTGAATAACAAATTGTTCAATTTTCTGGATATCTTTGGACATTTTATCTCAAAGAAGCATGACAAATGAGATTGTAGAACTCAATCCTAGTGCTCAAACCATCTCCAAGGGATATATATTTCATGGTTCAATGGTCAGGCAAAAAAATAAAAAGAACATTTTAATTGACTTGAAATTTGGTCTAGTCGATTGGATGTCCAAAATATAAATGTTGGAATTGACAAAAATATTTTACTCTTCTAGTCGATCATATATCATTTGAAATCATTTTAAGTGATTAGAGAAGCCATCTATCAACTGGAGCTCACTTAGGAATATTTTATTGTTCAAACCCCTACATTAAATCGACTAGCATGTTCTAATTGCCTAAACCAACTTCTATTAACTGATACTGTCTGGACTGCCCCCTTATTCATCTTATAGAGTCTTGTAAATTGACTTAAGGTTCAAGATTTGAACCATTGACAAATATGACTTGACAACACTCTAAAGTTGTCAGGTTTCAATAAAATTCAAACTTTAGGTAGTCTAACCTTTACTTGAATCATTACAACATTGATACTATCTATACTTGAAAACAATCCAAATATTACACATTATGTCTTTGGTTTCTTTGTGAAGCTTGATGTCCAAGTTCTAAGCCCCAATTGCCTTCACACTCGATCAATGAAGTCTATCCCCTAAGCTCGATCAACTTGATCTTTACATCACATGATATTTTACACACTTGATGCATATCATTAAATACACAATTTAAATTGTATTATTAAACCATCAAAACACCATGGTCAAATATAACAATAAAGGAAGAACCATTGCCCTAACACTTTGCCGTTGATTCTGATCCATAGTTACACACAACTTGTTGTACCTAATAGAACAGTTAAAATGCTAGAATCCTAAAGGAATATCTTCTTGCAAACTCTACAACCTTTTAGGTTTTTAGATCACAATGGTCTATGAAATGAAAGACAACACAAATAAATTCATTTATTTCTTTCCATATTGTTCATTTCATTTTCTTTGTTGCCATCGTCATTTTTTCTTCACGAAAATATAAGATTGATTTTTATGATGGATAATTGGAAAAATAATTTTCAATAAACAACCAAGCAGTGTTTGATCCAGATTAAGGAGATAAATAGAAAGAAACAAGGCAACTTGAAATTTTCTTAAATTGCCAAAAACACCAACGTCTTAACACAATTTTAATCCACGGTTGCCAGCACTGGTTGATCCTTTTTGAGTTAAGATATCATGGCACTGTTTTGGGAACATTTGATGAGGTGAATTAAGTAGATTGCAAGTGGCGCTAGTGCTACTTCATGGGCTTCATAAGGCATATGAATTTGTGAGTCATTACTCAATGGAGGACAGAGTGGGTGAATAAAATTAGGAGGGAGGGGTTGCCCTGTTGTGAGAAGGTTGTATTAAACATACAAAGGGATCTTTTAAGGCTATAACCATAAATCATAACTTTTATGTGCATGACTGTCACCTGAATTTGTTGTCAGTTGGTTGGTTTACCCTTGTAATCTTATCTGCTTTATTTTATTTTATTTTCTGTCCAGTATAAATTTTCTTCTTCTTGCATAAGTGTTATTAAGTGTAAGACTGGATCATTCTTTATGTTATATATTTTATTTCTTCAGTCAAATAGAGCCAGAAGGTCAAAGTCAGATGATATAGAGGCTGTTAACCGTCTTCCATTGTTGAACAATACATACCATAAGGATCTTCTTTGTGAGACCGGTGCAATGTTTGCTGTTGCAAACAGAGTGGATAGCATTCATAAGTTACCATGGATTGGTTTTCAGTCATGGCGTGCTTATGGGAGAAAGGTTTGGATACACCGAATAAAGTTCTCTCTTTTATACAAACGAGTTAGATTTCAATTTAAATTGCACATATGATTTGTGTTTATATAATTTGAAACAATCATCAAGTTGAAGTTTTTTTAGGTATAAAGCATTTGTTGATGTTGGATTAGTTCCATGATTTACTTGCAAAAATTCTAACTAATTTCCATTGATGTACTTCATTGATTGCCAATGTAAGTAAATACTTTTAATTCATTTTAATTGAGGAAGCACCAATTTCGAATTATTCTCTAATTTATTTCTTTAATTTAATTTTCTTTTCTGCATTGTTCATCTTGCTCTGCATTAGCGAGGCTAAACGAGAGTACTTTTCCTAACAAATTTTCTCAGCTCGATGTGGAAAGAGAAGGAACCTATCTCCTAAGCTGTGATTCATTGACATAACAAATAAGCCTCTACAGATTGAAGGAGCATACCTCCTTGTTGCCACAAACAATCTTCACTCAGCAAAACAATCAAGAACAATGAGAAAACAATGTTTTTAAGGGGACTACATAACAAAACACAGAAATTACAGTGGAGGTACAACTCAGATTCTCAGTCGCTGAACATGGAAATTCAGTCTGCTGCGGCTCGATTCTGCATAAGAAGAAGAGAGGGTTGTTAGATAGAGGGTTTTGGTGGAAGCTTTTTGCTCACAGCAGGAAGAGGCTTGCGAAAAAGGGGGTGAGAGCTGCTATTGCTCCAACTTCTGGCAACAAGCACTGCAGGGTGAAAGTAAGGACAAACGGCATTCCCAATGGCATCTTCTGGTGGCAGAGAGCTAAGTTGGCACTAGAGGTAGGCATGGCCTGCTGGTAGTGTGATAAAGCTTAAGTAAGCAGTGGTAGAAGAAGGGAGAAGGCTCTGGGGTCAGAGTTGTTTGCTCGAGGAGTAGAGTTTACTGACTCAATCAGGAGAAAAAGGAGAGGGGAGAGTTCTTAATATCATCAACCTAAACCAATCTTCAATCATCAATTGTCCTAAATACTCTCAATTCAACTCAAATTGGATCCAAACAGCTATAAAACAACCTCTAAATTCCTTGGTTATGCCTCAATCAATCTGCTTAATCTTCAAAATCCAAGTTAACCACTAATTAACCCTCTGAATTTAACAGTAATCATTTTGTTATCCATCATGTTTGTATTTTGGTTTGCCATTTTACATTTTCTTTTGATATTTTACTTATTTCTTCATGCTATTGGTTTTTCATGAGTATGGGTGCATGCAGTGAACAAGGTACATATGCAGCCAATAATAATTAAATCAATTTGTTAAAAAATTGTAATTTGCATGCCAGAATAGTTTAATCATTAAAGTATCTGAAAGAAGAATTCTTTTATGTTTACTGGATTTAAGCAAGATGCATCTGGTCCTTATTTAAGCTTTATTTTCAATTAAATATTCAATAGAGTAATTTAAATAGTTAAGCAATCTTAATTTGGATATATAATTTATGTTTAACTAAATCAGTAATGTGAGCTTCTAACTTGATGAAAATTGTACTGTTGTATTGAATGTTAACAATCATCATAGAATTACCACAACTATCTCATGATCATAGAAGTTTATAGAATCTGTAGTGAATCCCACATCAAACATCCAAGACTGACTTCTTATTGTTCTATGCCACTAGCTAATCCTTGCCATTCCTTTGCACTGTAGTGTCATCTTTTTACCCTTAGGAACTCCCTCTTTTCATTTTGTTCTCTATATTGGCGTTGATTTGACCATAATTTTAGTCTGTTTGCACTTTTCCATGCCAATCCTCGGATATGGTCTTTAATTTTCTTTAGATATCTGGAATATGGTGACATATATCATTGAGCATGTTGAAATGTTTCTAGATCCTGGTGACTAAGAAAGCTTAGTTCAAACTGCCTTATCCAGGAATCAGGTTCTTTAAAGATAATCTGACATTTTTAGTGAGTGGAAAAACAATTATTTGATCCTTTTTATTAGATCAATAAGTGCCAGCAACATCTGGTAACAAATCTGGAGAAAGTTCACTTTATCTTGGCACAGGTTTCATTGTCTCATTTTGCTGAGAAGGTGTTGGAGAAGGCTATTCAAGAACAAAGACAAGGGGATATAATGTACTATTGGGCAGTAATGGACATGGATAAAGGAGAGGCAAACTCAAAACTTAATTTCTGGTCAATGTGCAACCATTTAAATGCTGAACAATGCAGGTGATTTATCTTTCATTTCCTTTTTCCCTTCTTTTTTGACTAAGACAGTGCTCTATAGTTTTGCACTGGAATTTGTCATCCGGCTGTTTGGTTGCTGGTAAAATCTTTGCTCTTTTGAATCTTGAATCGTGTTTAAAATTGCAATGTGTATTTCAATTGGACAAAATAAGTTTTTGAAACTTATAAAGATGGACTATTGATCAAATGCAATGAGAGATGAAACATTTCCTGATGGTACATATGGTGAAAGTTTATTGAGTATCCTTGGTATACGACCTTATATTATGTGAACATTATTCTTGGTATTTCTGAGTTTCTTTTTGTGTTATTAGCCTCATAATGCTTGGAAATTGCATATTCCAAAAGTTAAAATTTCATATAGCTTATACAACAAGAAGCAGTGTTCATCCTAACTACTTGTGATTTTATCCTTCAGTTGGAGTTCTTTGATTTCCTCTATCTGTTATACTTTGTACTCTAATAAATTCAACTTTGACCAACTAAAAACTAGTCGTGTATAAACATGCTCAATGTTCTCTCTTATTAAGTTATTTTCATAGAATACTACTTTTAATTTTATGAAGGAGAGTCTTGACGCAATGATAAAATTGTTGCCGTATGACCTAGAAGTCACGGGCTCAAGTTTCAAAAATATTCTCTTGGAATATAGAGTAAGATTGTGTATAATAGATCTTTCTCCGAGACACTGCATTGGTGGGAGTTTTGTGTACCGAGTTGCCCTTTTACTATTTTTAATTTTATATTTTGTAGTAACCCAACAGATTTATCTTTTACCTTTTCACATCCCAGTATCTTTTTGTATGTGTTATCTTATAATTGTCCAACAAACAACCCATAAAGTTTGGTGGGTCTTATGCATGTGTAAGATAACACAAAATTAATAAAGGTTCTACAATACATCATAAGCAGTGAAACAAATACTAGAAATAAACTATGATTAAATCAATGAGTTTTTTCATTGGGCAATTCTTGGATTATTACCCTAGATAGTCTCATCTATATATAAATATTACTAGTATTTACATTTTAGGTGTATAACACTCCCTCTAGTCGGTTGAAAAATATTTGGAAACCTGGCTTGTTTATACTAAAATTTAGGTTTCTTAAGGATTTGTTAGAAACTCTACTGGCTAATCATTAGAGCCGACAAATGAGATGACAATCTTATTGGGTTGCACTTTCTCTTTGATGAAGCGGCAACCAATCACCGTATTTTATTCTCTGATGAAAATTAGATCAGAAACTATATGCATGTCAACCTTGGTTGTCACATTAGAACTACAATTGGCTCTATAGAAACATCTACTAACTCAGTAATTAATTATTGGATGCAGATAAGCTCACATGTCTAACTAACCTTTCATGGCTAATTTTTTACGTCTTAATGCTGCATTATAGTAGAAAGTTGTACAAACTACGTGGTTTACAAAGCAATATAATTTTTTTAACGCTCTCCATAAAATTTGTTGCAGTTTTGCATTTGAAAACGCTTTCAGACTAATGTATGGGATACCCCCTGGAAATCCAGCCCTGCCTCCAATGCCTCTTGATGGTGACCATTGGTCTATTCTCCACAGCTGGGTGATGCCAACACCATCCTACCTAGAATTTATTATGTTCACTAGGTATTTTTCCTTTTTTCTTTCAAAACTTCCTGAGTTTGTCTCTCCTTGATTTGTTCTGCTTGTTCAACCACAGAATGTTTGTGGACTCACTTGATAGCTTAAATCAGAACAACAGAAGCTTGATTTCGTGTGTTCTTGGATCATCAATGCTGGAGGTAAATTGACAACTACCTTGCATTTAGCTTTTTGTGATGTAACTGTGTGATTATTTAATCAATTGCCTTTTCCTGGATCAACCATAATATTAGAAAAGGAACTGCTACTGCCGGGTATTGGAAGTGTTGGTGAATGTCTGGGCGTATCATAGTGGTAGAAGGATGGTTTACCTTGACCCCTTGTCTGGGGAGCTAAAGGAACAGCACCCTCTCGAACTGAGAGAGATGTGGGTGAAATACTTCAACTTAGATTTACTGAAGAGCATGGACGAAGATTTGGCTGAGAGAGCCGATGATGGCATGCATCCGCATGACAATTGGTTGTGGCCTTCAACAGGTGAAGTGCATTGGCAGGGAATCCTTGATAGGGAAAGGGAGGAGAGGTTAAAGCAAAAGATGGACAAAAAGAAAAAAACAAAGGAAAAGCTGTTAGAGAGACATAAACATGGCTACAAGCAGAAATCCCTTGGACAGAAAAAGAAATCACAGTAGGAAACCCTAGATTCCCTGTCCTCACGGATCAAAAAACTATAATGTTCCTACAGTGTGATCAAGAGGCAGACCAAAAATGATTGATGCAGTCTGGAAAACTATTTGATTAGGACTTCGTACAGGAACCAAGTTGACATCCTAGTACATAAGCTCTTCTTTCTCCTTGGAATTATGTTTGGGTGGAGAAAAAAGTCGTGCCAGATTAGATGCACAGCAGCACAGGTTTCTCTATTCTTTTAGATTCTTTCTAGTTGCAATTACCAAGCCCGGATACTAATTTGCTGCTGGCATTTCACCATTCTTTTTCACATAAAAATTTATTGACTAGCATTTTTTGTACTATTAATGCCTTAAACTTTGTTGTACGTCCAAATTGACAAATATCAATGATGTAGAATTCCATTAGCAACTACAGTTTAGAATTACTTGCACATAAGCGGTTTTCTGCAATTTTCTTTTATTCTTTTAGTTTTCTGCACATTCTTCCTGGGGCTGCAAGTGAACTGGGCATTTCGCTAACTGTTTAATACTTTCACCTTTTCTTTACGGACAAGTCAAATTTAGATGACTAAAATCCCTTTTAAGGCGTAGGGATGCTATTTTTTTTTTAAAATTAATAACCATTTTTTAATGTTTGCAAAGTAGGGTTTTTTTTTTTTTTTGGTGTAAAAAATTACAATTTGATCTTCTCCACGCATGCTAACACTGCCGCCTCAAATCTGAAGCTCATGATGTTGCTTTCCTTCTCCTCACTTCACATGCAACACCGTTACCGCGATGCTGTCGCACGTAGCACTCTCTCGACGCCATTGCGCATAGCGTTGTTTTCACCACGACACTTGTGACAACGCTACACTCTTAAACAAGATTATCTTGATGTGCTATGACTATTGATAACTTATTTAGAATGAAGTCTCACACTCTCAGTATGATTCTTTTTAGTTGCATTTTGTTTTATTTTTTATTTTTACTTTTGATAAGACTAAATCAATTAGCACTTAGATTTAAAATAATTTTATTTTATTTTTACTTAATGAACATATAATCTTCTTTCATTTTTTTATAAAAATAAAAAAGATAAGAATTATAAATCAATTAAAGTAGAATTTTTTAGAAATTAAATTATAAAAATAATAAATATTACTTAAATTCATTTTCAAGGTATGCCAAGCGTTGGCATGACATAAAACTCAACTAAAAAGAGATTACCCATGCTGATTAATAATGGGTTCCAATAATTTATAACACCTAAATAATAGTGGAGGCAAAATTATCTAATATAATCACTCATGCAAAAGGTAAAAATTTATTAGTTCTTAAAAACTATGCTATCTGGCCATTTACATTGAAATTTACCCAAACAGATAGAAATCTAAAGCAAAACAACAAAATAATATGATATGACACTTTAGCTTCTAAATCCAAAAAATTGTAAATAAAACATTAAAGTATTTATTGTATAATCTATAGTAATTATTATAGTTATATTTTTATCATTTAATTACAATTTTTAATGGTGTTGTTAGTAATAATAAATTAATTTTTAAAATTTAATTAATTATTTATTTTTGAGTTCTTTATTATCTATCACACTAATGCTTTTGTGAATGCTTTGTTGCAAATTCAATACTTAAACTTTAGATGATGGCAGTTGGGATGGTCTTTGTAAGACGCTTAATATTTTGATAATTCGATGCACAATTAATTTGCATTTGAAGATTATGACTTTGTAAATCTAAGGGTTCGTTGGATGCTTAGGATTTAAGGAGCCTTTCGTGTAAGATTCTTTTACATGATGTAATTAATGGCTACAATGCCTCTTTCTATAGCCATCATTTAGCTTTTTCCACGATGAGATTTTGAACCTTCGTATATAGAGTTAATGAGATAAAAATTATAAGTGTTGTTATTTACATACAAAGAAAAAACTAAGACTATAATAATGATAAAAACTAAACATGCCTGCAAAATACAAACACTTGAAAAATATAATAAGAAAAAAACTTAAACTCGATCTATAAGTCCAATTGAAATAAAGCTCCAAAATTCAATATAACATACATCTTAGAACATTTACTTTTATCCGAGCACCTGCCTCACGATTATCTATAGGCAATAACATTATTGATATAATTGTGCTTCAAGTGATCCGATGCGATTTTGAGTTTTGATATTTGGATAAAGAGTTTAAATTAGATATCGTTTATTGTATTTGATATGTGTGTTTGATTGTGCAAGGACTTGCAAAAATACATGAAGTTTAGAGTTCGTAGCTTAATGAGGTCAAGTGTATGAATGTTGGCTTGACATAATCAATGTGGTATGCTTTGTGGCTTGGAGGTCAAAAGAAATCAGAGAAGAACGACATGAGGCATCTAAGGGATCACAAGATAAGAGCATTGAGATAGTGTTAGAGCAGCTCTAGAGCAATGACCTAACATGACCATGTTAACAACTCAGTGGCAATGTTCGTAGAGTCCAGAAAGGGTTGCATGAAATAAGTCAAGGGATTGTAGGACAAAGAACATTGAGGTAGTAAGGACGATAACCAATAGAGGTGGATTATGTAGGTGAAAAGGTGAAATATGACATATAGAGGAGACAAAGGATTGTGCTCATCAAAAAGATTGAATAACCTGATGAAAGAGAGCTGAGAGGCTACGTTAAGTTCTAATGATAAGACTCTGGTGATCTATGAGTATTGAATAATCTATATGAAATGAGGTGAAAGTAGAATTCAACATAGATATAGATTGGACTATAGAAATGGCCATAGTTAGTATTACTAATTTATTGGTATTGGAGATAAGTCAACATATTGGATGATGATGACACACACAAATTTAGTTATGGAAATATAAATTATACCTTGGTTGATGATACACAAAACTTTAGAACTGCACTGCTAAAAAATATTATGAAATCTGGACCACAAATTGCTCGCAGTTGGGATGATAATCACAATCACAGACTATCAATACAAAGTCACAACGCCTCAACCCTTAACCCAGTGACATGTGATGATTACTTTATTGTTCTTTACAACAAGATAGAGAATTCACGGACAGCACAGCCTGTCCTGCCTTGCAAGCACAACACTTATTTGCTGCTACTTGTCTTTCTTCGTCTCCCCTACATACTTCACACAAGAAGTATCAATTTATAGGAGAAGATGAGAATATGAATAGTCATTCCATTGGAGAGTTATTAACATAAAC
>JBAMHZ010341959.1:0-12644 GCA_037177395.1 Alpinia galanga
TTCCGTAGCCCTCGGGAAGCTTCCCAAGGCGCGACCCGCTCAGCTCTTCATCGATCTCAACGAGGCTCCGCCGCCGCCATGCGACACCCCGACGGCGGACCCCCCTGCACCTTTCTTTGCCCTTGACGCCCGAGCCGTCGCTTGCCGTTTCCATGGCGTCCTCACGCCCGCCCCTGGATCCGCCGCGGATTTCCCTGGCGAGGCGGGAGTCGGGCCTGTCGTACTTCCTTGCGGTATCTGCGGCCTTCTGGAGACCCGCGGTGGGACGGTGGTCTGCGACGGCTGCGAAAGGGGTTTCCACGTGACCTGCGTGAGGAATCGGTTGCGGCAATCGATAGCTGCTGTGGACGACTGGCTCTGCCATGAATGCAGCGCGAGCGGGAGGCCCATCAAGAGATGGAGTCTTGGTGCGGCCAGGTTGCTTGACATCAATGCCTTGCCTCCTAGCGATGGAGATTTAGAAGAGCTGCATAATAACGGAATTGGTGGATGCAGGTTTTTTTTTTCTTCTTTCTGTCTCTTTCTCTGCTCTTACAGTTTTCCCCTCCAGTTCTGTTCTTTCTTTTTTTTTGTCCTAAGTTTCTTTTTTCTCGTTGCTATGTATTTTGTCAGATTGCGGTAATTACCTTGTTTCTTTACATGCGTCTGATGTCATTTTTCATTTTTCTAGATGAAAAATGGCCCCTTTTATTATGTAGTTCTTTTTATTCGGTTATAGAAAAGGAAAGCAGTACTGCCATGATCTTTCATCCTCAAAATATGGTTAGAAATGGATTCCATTAGTTCCATGTAGACGCATATAACATTTGGCATCATAACTAGGTTTTCTAACATGCAGAATGCCAAGGGCCGGCTTTATCCATGCCTTCCTAGGACAAAGTGAAAACACAACTCAACTTTATGATTGCTGGAAAAGAAAGGCATCTCATTGGTAGTCAAATTTATTTGCATGTGTTATAAAAGAATGAACAAAGACTCATTGTCTTATTTGTTACTATTTTATTTCTAAAATATAAGTGCACTTAGAGTCCATCTTTGCTTAGCTCCATTACATGTATTGTTAATCCCCAGAAATGCCTTCATGTTGATAGTCTGCATCACATTGCCATGTCTTTTGTTCTCTGCTATTGGACAATTCATCATAGGACTCTTAGCTTCTTTCTAAATTGCCCAAATCACATACCACTGCCAAGACAATAACCAGCAAACTTGATCTAGGTTAGATTTTGGGATACTAGCTAGATTTATTTGATTTCTTTCATGTGAACTGATTTTGATTGAATTCTATTGGATTTAGACCTTTTGTGTTGTTTTGATAAATTGCTGAAGGATTATTGTGGGAATCTGATTTCTAGACCAAAATTGGATTGTCAGATTGGACTTTGTCATTCTTGGTCCAACTGATATGGTCTAGTTTGGTTCATTTATTTTTGATAATCTTGGTTATCTTGTAACTTTTGAATGGAGAGAAGGTTGGTGGAAGAGGAACAATCTGTTAATAATGCAACCTTATATATTTGATGCTTCCCTAATGGTTTAGCTATTTAGGATAATATTTAAGTGGTCTGAATCAAATTTAACATGGTACCCATAGCATGAGGAAAGCAATCCCAGTGTTTGAAAAATTCCAATTTCAGTCCATAAAGGAATAATTAAGCATGCTAAATCGTGTCTGTGACAGTTAAACAGAAAAAAATATTTATTTAACTCAATGACAAGTGATTTAAAGGAAATGAATGTTACTAGTGATATACCCTTTCATACATAGTTCAGTGACAGGATAAGATCCATGAATGCAACTTGAAATAGTTGGAACTAATGGTTTTTGTTTATGTTGTAAATAATAAAAATCTCCTATGAATTTGAGTTACTCAACATGTTGGGCTTGGCCATTACACTCCACTCGCTGACACTTAGGCATGAGTTTCAAGTGTATTGACCTATACATTGAGCCATTTCCTAACAGCTTAAGCTATTGGGTTAAATAGGTCAAATTTAACTGAGTTTACCCTATGCTTTGGGATCTCCTCAGTTTGTCATTGGAACTTTCTCTCATTTTTGTATTTTCCTCTTCTTGATATGCATCAATGTATATTATTGCCACCCCTAGTTAAGTTGAGTCATTCCTTGCATTCTGCTTCGGCTAGGACCATTCAGTTCACTTGCTAAGACATGAGAAACTTTTAGACTGTAAATGCATATATCTGTTTCTTTCTTAACAAAGAAGTAGTAAGCTAATCAACTTTTAAGAGTAACTGTTCAACTTACAGAAAAACAGTTATATCCTTGTGTTAGGACTTAAACTGCTTGTTAATCCTCTATTACTTTAGTAGTTTGGATTGCTTAGATAACTATTGTTACTACATTGGCTAGAGCCATATATGCTTAAAAGAAAGTTCATCTTGTTTCGTTGTGAAAATTCAAAATTATAACTTGATGTTATATTTGTCCAAGTCCTATTTTCAGAATATATTTAGCTATTTACCACCATTTTTTGTAGTTCAAGGACCATATTATATACTTTATTTTGTTCTTTGTTTGTACTAAATTGCTGCATGCATCATTTTATTCCTTGAACTTTCCTTAGAAAATAGCAATCATTTGCATATTCATGTAAAGAACTAATGCAGTATTTATGAGTAGATTGAACGACTCGGATGGAGCTGATATCAGTGGCACGTACCAATTGTTTCAACATCATAATGCGGGTCACATAAGAAATGACTTTGATTGTGTGAATGGCATTGGAAGCATTAATGATTCCACAAGAACCATTACTGAAGGTACACAAGATTATGAAGCAAGTGATATCATGGTTTTACAGCTACTCCAGTTCTTTTGTTTATCCTGTTGGTGATTTTTTTCATGAAAAACTTATTGCATTCTAATTAAACAAGTTTTCTATTTGTTTAGATTAATCATTTATGTGAAATATTTTTGTCTATCATGCCTCAGATGGAAAGAGGTTGTGTCAGGTGCATGATTTATCTCAGTATTTTGGCATGAAATCAAACTTCACTTGCACTGAGGTTGCTGAAAAAAGTGATGTTTCTGGGCTAGTACATAGATCTTTTCTTCGTCGAAGAAAAAGAGATTTTGCAAGAACCTGGACTGCTACAAGTTCATCTGAGAACCAAGATAGCATGAGGGCCAGCTGTGGTGGGGAGCCATCTTCTGATACTGAAGTCATGGACTCTCAGTTCATTGATTTTAGGAGATCCTTAAGAGCTTCAAATGCGTATGCGGAGGAAATTGATGGCCATGGCTCCAGAAATTTAATTGTATGTATTTACTTCCTCCTTAAATGTTACCTGTCTTGCTACTATGGAACATTTTTCCCTACTTAAGTTTGGCAGTTTATGCCTATATTTGATGTTTGAATTACTTCTCTATATGCTATGCAAGGGCTTACTGATTGTGTTATGACTGTTGCAATTTATGTTGGATTATGTCAGTAGTGTGGCAGATGTCATTCTGCCAATAACTGTGTGAGATTGACAAAGAGCTCTCTTTCTGATGGGGAAATATAGTTATTCACTTTTGACTATAGACTGATAGTTAGTTGCTAGTTTTTGATGTAACTGAAATGGGTATGCAAGTTGATGCTGGAATGTGCTCCTAGTTCTTGAAATATTGTCATTACCAAATAGAGATGGAACTTTAATCAAACATGGTCATCCTTGATGTCAATACATTCTTCTAGCATTGATATGATTTCTTCACGATTAATTTGTGTTATTGATTAATAGGTACATAACTATATTCATGTAGTCATGGTTGACAAAGTTTTGTCGATATCTGCATCTCAGCTTTTGAGTAGTGCTATATTCATGGACCATGCTCCCGATATATATTTCTGCATAAATATCTCTAAATGCATGGCTTGTGTCTGTCATGTTGCTATTTGATTCATATTTTTACTGAGTTCCTAAATATTCTTATATATTTTTTTGGCTATACTGTTCCAGGGTTGGCTCCCAGTTCAGTATGAGGACTTCTATGTCATTTCTTTTGGAAGAATTGATTTGAGAGCGGCATACCATGATGGCAGTCAAATCTGGCCTGTAGGATATAGGTCAGTTTGGCATGATGAGATTACTGGATCACTCTTTGAAAGTGAAGTATCAGACGGTGGAAATGCTGGACCTGTGTTCAAGGTACGAAGGTATCCATGTTCAGCATCGGTACTTCCAGTTGGCAAAACTGTTCTTCTTCATAACAGTTCTAGGAAATCTGATGCACTAGAAACAACGGAAAGTAGCATGAATTTTGAGTCTACCCTGGAGCAAGATGATGATATTTTAATGCTTCTATCAGATCCAACATATGCTGATCAGGAAATGATATCATGCTTCAGTAGTAACTTCCATGGAATTTCACATGAATCTTACATGCGCATTGATGCACATGAACAACATACTATACATCATGTGGACAACCGCTTAGAAGAGTTTGAAGATTCTTCAAAAAGAACTGCTACAAGGGATGATGTTGGAGATTTCTACGCAGAAGGAAAATCACCATTGTCAGTATGGAAGATGGTGTCTCAAACTCTCATTGATTCATGTCGGGAAGCCTATAGGCAGGCAGGTTCTTTGAAGTTCTTCTGCAGACACAGTTGTCAAATACCAAAATATTTTGCAGATGAAAAACAAAAATCTCTAGATTATCCTTCTGCCTTAGCTAAGTTTTGCAGTTCTGCTGGTCCCATCAATATACCACAAGTTATACAGAGTGACATAGAGCTTGATTTGTGTTGCAAATCACTTGCAGAATGGTTAAATCAAGATAGATTTGGATTAGATATGGGATTTGTACAGGAAGTGATTGAAACTTTTCCTGAATCACATGCATGTGCTGGTTACCAGTTTCTGATTAACAAGGCCGATGTTTTAAAGTCAATGACTGTTGCTAGTGGGGCACTCCTAGCTGTACAAAGGAATGATGGCAAGGGTCAAGATAAAGTTCCTCCATATGGTTTATATAGAAGGCCAGTATTATCTCAGCAGCAGGATTTCACTGCTGAACACCAACTAAGTGAGCGCCAACCACCACCAGGAAAACCTTGTAGCAGAAGGCTTCCCCCAGAGCTGGTTGGAGATGTTTATCAGGTATCCTTACTCTAGTTGCAAATAAAAATGCCTGTCATCTGAGAAATGGTTTTATTGTTCCTATTTTTTCTGATATGTACTAATATCTTCCTACTCTACGAACAGATATGGGAATTTCTTTGGCGTTTTTATGAGATTTTGGGTCTAAATGAACCTCCATTGCTTGAGGAACTTGTGGAAGAACTTATTGATCCCTGGCCCATTGATTCAAAGTACATGGAAAGGGAGAAACTGGAAAGAGAAATTAAAGATTACAGGGAGTTGGTTGCAAAGTCATGTGATAATTTAAATAGTCAAAATTCACTACCAACATCTGGGGTTGACACATCAGCACAAGATGTAAGTCCACTTGTGTTTGTCCCGAATGAAACGGCATCAGCAAGGGAAGCTATTCAAGCTAAATTGGCATCACGTACTTATGGTAGATGTACTGGTGTAAAATTGACTGAGGTTCACACTTCACTGCTAAAAATTTTGATCGGAGAGATCCTTGGGAAAGTTGCTTTTTATGTGGATCCAAATTCTGATGCTAGAGAATCAAGATCCAGACGTGGAAGAAAGAAGGATCTTGAGAGCATGGTTACTGCAAAAGACTCCAAAACTGATATATTACCTGCCAATGAATTAACATGGCCTGATCTGGCTAGGAGATATATCTTAGCTGTTTTATCCATGAACTTTGTTATAGATTCTCCTGATATCTTTGCTCGTGAAGGACAGAAGTTGATCCGCTGCTTACAGGGTGATGGTGGTGTTCTTTGTGGTTCCCTATCTGGTGTTGCTGGTATGGAAGCTGATGCAGTGGTAAGAGATCTAAAGTTTTTCCTTTTATTATATAGACGTTCATGGAAGAACTATTTGAACTTTCTCCATCAAAAAAGCTTATAATACTTTTATGTTGATTTCAGAATCTGATCAATGATTCCTGTGTGAAAAATTGTTACCTGATGTTTGGACTTGCATGTTATCCAAATTTGAGTCCCCATGCAATTTAAGCCCCCCAAATATACAAGTGTTGTAGATCATTTTTCAAGGCTTTAAAAGGTGGCTTTAGGAGGTTGGCTTGGTACAAAGTGTTTAAGGAGTAGGAGGGGCCTAGGTAATCAACATTAAAATAATATTAAAGTAAAATAAATTGATATTAAAATAAAAAATTTCTAACTTATATATACATATAAAGTATACAAAATAAATTTACAATAAAAAACAATTAAGATAATTGATAAATAAAACCACTGGAATTTATATATTTATTACTGCTCTGGTATTTGTTTGGTTCTTGGGATTCCTTATATTGGCATGTCCATGCAAATTTTCTGTATCATTGTTACTGTGTTTACATTTAAATTTTACTCTGTACAGCTCCATGTTTCACTAATAACTTACCAACCTATTGTGAATTGAGAATCAAGTGGCGATGAAATCTGAATCGTATGCTTATCCATAAATCTTGTTAAAACTGCCTTACTTTTTGTTTAATTTAAAGATTCCTTGTACTAATGCCACTGTGCCAATGTTATGTATATTTTTAGTAAAAAAAAATATTTCATATAGATTACATGGTCCAAGTTGCGGTAGTCATCATATACTTCACATTCTTCATCATTTTTACATTTTGGGTCTTCAAATATGTGTACTTTTAACCAGATGATCATCTTAGTATTTAGATAGAGCATATGGATTTTCAGATATGCACTATACTGCCAAGACATTGTTTTAGTTAAATAGTTAGCAAATAATAAATTACTTAATTTGACTAAATTAGTCCATTCTCAGCTGCTTGCAGAGGCTGAAATGCAGATAACTGATTCTAGAAAGCAAGAACATAAAATCTTGCCAGTTGAGCTCAAGGATTCTGTTGCAGATGGCACCTCTGAGCCTGTTGTTGTACATGGGAAGAATCTTCCTGAATGGGCATTACCTCTAGAACCAGTGAAAAAGTTGCCAACTAATGTTGGTACAAGGATTAGAAAGTGCATTTATGAAGCTCTAGAACGAAATCCTCCTGAATGGGCGAAGAAAGTTTTGGAGCATTCTATAAGTAAGGAGGTTTATAAGGGTAATGCCTCAGGGCCAACTAAGGTAATGCTTTTCTGCTTAGTGTGTTTGATTCTATTACATGACCAATCAATGTGTTTTCTTAACAAGCATATATATTCGGTAGTGTCAAATCTTGCCACCTGACAATTCTTGTTTGCTTGGTACAGAAAGCTGTTCTATCTGTCCTAGCTGAGGCATCTGGTGGAAAGCATCTGCACAGACCAGAGAAGATAAGTAAAGAGAAAAATCCTATATCATTGTCTGACGCTGTTATGAAAAGATGTCGTATGGTACTTCGTCGTGCCCTTTCTGCAGATGAAGGGAAAGTTTTCTGCAATTTGCT
The DNA here is from genome assembly GCA_037177395.1 of Alpinia galanga. Lineage (NCBI taxonomy): Eukaryota > Viridiplantae > Streptophyta > Magnoliopsida > Zingiberales > Zingiberaceae > Alpinia > Alpinia galanga. Next base: position 7,495 of record JBAMHZ010341959.1, read on the forward strand.
TGGATCTCCAATGGCAAATGTTAATGATAATGAAGATGAAGGTATTCTTGGATTTCCTGCTATGGTTTCTCGTCCTTTAGATTTCCGCACCATTGACTTAAGGTTAGCTTTTGGGGCTTATGGAACGTCCCATGAAGCTTTTCTAGAGGATGTTCGAGAGGTACGGCCACTTTACTTGCTTTATTTTAATTCAATAGTAAAAATTATCTCCAGAACAATTTTTTTTTACTGTAGATTGACTGAATGATGATCAGTTGGGTATCTTTTACCAGGAGTTTTGCCATGTTAATGGAATTCTTTTGCATTATGTTGTAATTGGTGCCTTTAACTTGAAATCATGGTCCCTTGAACCATAGTTTGAAATCTTGTTCTGAGCTGGATTCTGGTCCCTGTCCAAAATAAGACGTGCTGGCATGCTGGTGGCGGCCAGTGTGTCGAGCACCAACTGAGGTAGGCAGTTGTTGCACACTCACAAATGCCACAATTCTTGCAGGAAGCCTTTTGTGTGAAGTTGTCCTGCCTAGTGGTTCAACAATTGACGAAAAGTCACAACATCCTGACTTTAGTTCCATGTAATGCCGATTGTCCTCTCAAGCAAATAACTCATAAGCAGAGAAGTCACAAAGCCAATTGTTTTGTAGGTGAAGATGTGTTTAGAGAAGACACTGGCAGAGAATTTGTGAGGAAGCTTGGTAGAGTTTTGTGTGCTGGTCAGCATGCTGAACAAGATGTTTTGCATGTGTCTACTGGCACAGAACGAAATTATAAACCATGAATTGAACTCCTTTTCCATAAAGATATTGCATTAGAAAATCTTGTATGTAAATTTAATAATAAGTACTGATGCTGAGGAAGGCATGACATTTGAGCCATGCTTTCGCTGGCCGGTGTGGTTATTACAATTCATGCTAGTTCAGAAATATTCTACTGCTACATACATGCAATTTAGAATTCTCATTGTGCAACTTCCTATTCTATTTGTATATATTTTCCTTTTCATATTTGTTCTTCTTAATAACCCTTTGGAAGGATGAAGAAATAAATCAAGATGATATAGCCTGTATGCCTTTTAGTTTTATTTTGTCTAGTTAACATTGTTGTACAAATGATGGCCATTATTGCATTGCAGGTTGTGAAAAAAATGAAAAATAATTGGTTTTCATATTTTAGCTTGTGCATCTTTATCTTGTTAATTAACTTCTGTGCAGTTCTTGCATAGTATCTGTTTCCTTGCAACATGTCACCATTAAAAATTCATCTTTGTTAGATTCAGTTTTGGAAATTAATGTGCTAGATGAATACTTGATGTGGTTTATAGAAAGTTTCATCGCTGGAATCTCAAGCCAATACCTAATTGTGAGTTTAATCTTTTACATAATTTTTTAATAAAAATTAATCAGGTAAGTTTGAAAAACACTGATTTTTCTTTTCCATTTCCTGCAAAAAGTCTCACTAGTTGGATTTGTACCTTATATTAGGTGAAAATTTTACAACACTTTCCCAGCTTAAATTTTTTTTTTTTTTGAAGCATGCAGCTAAGTATCTTGATGATTAAGCATCTAGTAAGTGATAATTGCTTTTTGACAGGTGTGGTATAATATATCAATTGCTTATAAGGACTGTTCTGATCTGATGCAGTTAGTAGAGGAATTGTCAGATAATTTTGAATTACTGTACGAGAAAGAGGTCTGTTGTTGAACTCTTTTACTCTGTTTTCTTGATTGTTACTCATGTTGTATGGTGTCACAATGATACTTTAACTCCTCGCATAGAAATCTGTCAACTGGCTAAATGTGTCAGCGATCTTATCTTGTTTTAGGTGAACCCAAGTTTCAAATGTAATAATTTTATAACTATGAAGAGCTCATTGGCACTTCTAATGCAGGTGGACTATAAAATATTCCCCAATGGTTATTGTTGCCATGTTTCTATGCAACACTGCTGTTGACATAGAAATTATCCTATGCAACACTGTTGTTGACGTAGTTTAGACACTCAGTTTGAAAATTGTGTCGGGTTGGGTGACAAGACCAACACTTCCTGTGTTAGTAAATTTCTGAAACCAAATACTAGTTGACAATGGTGGTCTATCTTTTGCAACTCATGCCTGCCATGCTATTGGATCAGATTAACACTTAGCACACTCCAGCTTTGTCAGAGCTTGTTGAGATGAATTCAGATGTATTCGACTAATGTCTACTAATGATTTGTTAGTTGAGATGTGTGCTACACTAGTATAACTTGCCTATGTTTATTTAGTTGGGATGTGTGTTACGCTGGTATAACTTGTCTATGTTTGTCTAGTTGAGATGTGTGTTACGCTGGTATAACTTGTCTATGTTTGTTTATTTGCCTAACTACTATAATGTTATTTTAAAAGTAAATAACTGGAAGGAGATGAAGTAATCTCATTTAATTGATCTCAATATACTCAAATATAGGCCAAAGTGTGTCGAGTGTTGAAAAAGTAGCATAATTCAAAATTTTAGTTCAATTGACTACTGAATTCTAATTCTTGTAGTCTTATTTTAGAAGTAACAACCATCACTCAAAGTGGTTGAAAAGAGTAAAACTTATTTGAATCAATCTTGGTTTGTATCGCCATATGTGGAAACATGAGTGTTCGCACGAGGTGGTACTGGAAAATTCAATTCAATTTGCTATCCAATTGTTATAATCTTATCGTAAGAAGGAACTAAGTGAAATGGATAAATGAAGGTGATTAAAAATGTAAAACCTATCAAAATTCATCTTGGTACATAATACATATTGCCCAAAATCTGTATGCAATTCTTTCCATTAAATGTCGAATGAAAATTTTTAGGATTTTCCATTAACATTATTTATTTATTTTATATATGTGTTCTTCTACTCTTATACACAAAATGGTTTATAATTCGTTTTTTTTATCTTGACAATCTCTGATCCAGAAAGCTTTTATGCTAGTTTTTTGTGTGTTAATTTTGATATCTATTTTACATTCTTTAATATACTAATAGATACATGAAAGCATACATGGCACTGCTTTCTGTTTGCAACATTGAAGACTGTTAATTTGAACAAACAATTTGAAATTATCCACATCACTGTCCTCTCAACTTTCCGTATATGAAAGTTGATTGCCAATCACTTATCTCAAAAGCTTGAGCTCTTAGGAAAGACATCAATTTTTCTAATGAATCATCGCAGGATTTAGAGCATCCTAGCTTCGACATACCCTTCCCCTCAAGGTCATCATGACTTAGAGGTAGAGTTTTCTTTTTTTTTTGGGTTGAGGTCAAATTCAAACCTTGCTACTTATGATAATATGTTAAAATTGATTGACTAACCACTTATCTTGTAAGCTTTGGTTGTTATGAAAGCAGCCAATTTATCTAATGAATCACGACACTGTAATCATGTGGAATTATTGAGCGTGAAGCATCCTAGCTTCAATTATGTATGCAGGATTAAGCACTTTACTCTAAAGAACTTTGGAACTTGAGGTTTAAGTTGTTAACACCACAACCTCTTCCTTCTTTTGCATGTATTCCTACAAGAATGATGTATTTCAATGTATATTTTGTATGCGACTATGCACATGAAGGCAGTCTTATGTTTTTGAATCTGCATGTCAAATGAACAGGCCTCAAAACTGTAAATATTGGACCTTTTATTTTTATTCTTCAAAATGTGGATTTTTTTGCTTTGACCTTGTTTTGCTCTCAAGATAACTCGTATTATCATGCAAATTCAAATTTTTTCTCAGTTTGTGCATGGATTTAATTTTTGCATCTTTTACCAGCTTTTGTCCAAAATAAGGAGTTGGTGCTTATCTTCTTTCCTTTTAGACATGTTCAAAGCGGTTAAAGAATTTGAAGCATGTTCTGTCTTCTACAGGTACTTACTCTAGTGGAGAAAATTGATGATCTTGCAGGTACTGAGTGTCTAGATCCTGTAAAGCAGAAAGAATTGTATGATATTCTTGCAACAAGTGAAATGCTCAAAGCTCCTTGGGAAGAGGGAGTTTGTAAAGTCTGTGGCATTGATAAGGATGATGACAGTGTTTTGCTTTGTGATACTTGTGACTCAGAATACCATACTTATTGTTTAAATCCCCCTCTTGCTCGAATTCCAGAAGGCAATTGGTATTGTCCATCATGCGTCAAGATTCAGTCCAAGGAACAAGATTGGAACCATCATACTCAGGTTAGCAAGAACTGTGAGAGGAGATATTTGGGAGAGGGTAATCGTGCTTTTCAAGAGGCTTTGAATCAACTAACATGCACAATGGAAGAAAGAGAGTATTGGGACTACACTATTGAAGAGGTTAGCTGTATCTCTTTCAAATTTGAATGCATGATTTCACTCTGGTTCTCTGCCATGTTCATAAGACCATTTCTTAAACTACCAGAAGCATATTCAGGAATAAGGGATGCTCACTTCTTTCTATGTTTTATGCATGATTCAGTGATTAATTATTTTTTATTTGGTTATTAAAGTTAAATTTACACCTAGCTTAAATGCAATTTTCCAAGCCTCTGGGCTAGAGCTATGGTGCAATGGTAGGGCGTCCACGTAGATTCTCAGGAACTCTTAGGTCGATTCCTAGCTACGGCGTATTTGCGGATTTTCCCCTTAAATGGGGGTCGGTCCCTTGGGATGCCTGATCTGCTGAGGCAGTCTCGCTAGCATCTGTCCGATGTATGAGGCTCTTTGGTAGGGGCAACTGAGGGAGGTTTCTAATGGGACAATTCCACATTTTTAAATGCAATTTTCCATGTTGAAGAACACAACTTTAGGTTCATTTTGCATTATTTTGTTCTGAAGTTATATCTTCTTGATTGCAAAGAATAATATGCTTGCTTTACATGTTTCCAAACGCATGCAGTTAAGAATGCTGAACATTGCTTTATTTTGATATTCTTGGTTCATGTTGTTAAATGTTGCTGCTTTGTGATCTAGAGGTCACAGATTCAAATTCTAGAAACAGCCTCTTGCAAAAAAAGCAAAGTAAGGTTGCGTACAATGGATCCTTCCCTGGGACTCCGCATGGCGGGAGCTTCGTGTACCGGGCTGCCCTTTATGTTTTTAAATGTTTAACCAATTTACATTAGCTTTCTATTTGTCTTGCTGATGTTTCTTGAGCATCCTTAAAGTAAATTGAATAA
>JBAMHZ010342068.1:0-12643 GCA_037177395.1 Alpinia galanga
TCTCTACTCGAGGATCTCGGGATCGAGGGAGGCGGTTCGAGTGGCGGCCGGAGTTGTCTCGTGCCCCATTTTTTTTTCCCTCTGCTTTCGCCGGGACTGCGACTGCCAGCGCTCAAAAAAGGAGTCAGGCGAGGGAGAGATTTGGGAGGCCGCAGGAAGAACGTACAATTCCGCCGCATGCGATCGCAGGAACATGAGGTACTCGAATTTAATGGGCCGCCATTTGGCCCGTTTACAGGCAACTAATGGGCCGCAGCAATAAACGGAGTGGAGTTGTTACAGTCAATGAAAACGGGAGATGCTCTGCTCTGTCTTCTTCAGTTTCAGGCGTATCAGCTCACGTACCATGCACGGAAAGATAAGAATGGCCACAAATTTCTTATGAAATCCTTCACGCCAAATCGCCAATTCGCTGACAATTCTCACAATTTCCTTATAATTCAATGCCAGTACACTTTTTTCCTTTCCGATGAATAATTCCCAGGAGAAATCGCCAAAACCAGCTGCTGCTTCCAACAGAAACTCTGCACCACTTGTCTTCTCTCCCAAAGAAAGCATCATAGCAACCAAATACTTCACTTTCAGAACGAACAAAGCAGAGGTATATATTTGCCCCTTGATCTCTAGACTGAAACCACAGAATTTGTGGACGGGTCACCGGATCGAAAGGGATGTGCAAAACACAAATCAAACATCTCGTGGCTCTGGAGGAAGGGGAGGCATGCTTTGCAGCTTCATGTGTTTGCCATTATTACTGATAAGGGTGGGTGTAGATAGACTTAATCAAAGCAAGCACGCAGAATGACTTGGAGTGCAGGATGCATAATTAATTACTGTGGGTCATCATCGCCACCTCAAATGTTGGTGGTGTGCCCATCCAATTCCAAAACTAGGGGTAAACAAATTATTGATAAAATAAAATTAATAAGTTCCATTGATTAATCTTTTGTCTTTCTATATCTTCAGCAACAAAAAAAAAAATTGTTATCTCACAGGTATTTAAATGATAAAATTATTTTATTAATTTTTCTAACAAATAAATATTCGCTAACTTAAAAGGTTGCTCGATCATTATGATTTTTTTTTCTTTAAAAAAAAAGTTGCTTATTGTTCTTTTATGTAAAAAATATAAAGTAAATGGGATAAATCAATAACCAGCAGTCATAATTGAGCACGTCCAACAGGGAGCCACCCATTTCTATTCACTACGTGGCACACTCTACGCCCCGCATTGCCTTCGTCCGCTCGCTGACAATTCAAACGAAAACTTCCCTTCGTCAAAAGTTTTATGTTATTTAAAAGACATCAACATTAATATAATCTACTTTTCCCCCTATTTCTATTTAAATTTATCATTTATAATTCACCTCTAATAAAAGTAAAACATACTAAAAAAATTTACTTTTGAATATTTGTTTTTTTAAAAAATATTTTACAAAGATTAATTTTTGTTTGAACTAAACAAAAATTTGCTCCAATTATGCTAATTTTCAAGAAAAATGTCGAGGAGTTGTGGTCCTGTGCATTCCTCCCCCACAGTACGTCCTGAGATCAGTCTACAAGTGCTCAATAATGTCTAGCTTTATGTCGCCGATGTATGCTAATGGTTGAATCCTATCATCGATGCTTCTAACAAGAATCCATGTGAACGAGTTAATTCCTTGAAAATTTGGATAAATGCTACTCCGGCCTTTATAATGCAGAAGAAGAAAAGATGTGGCTCAAAACATCAGACAGCAGCCAGTCGTATAATCACTGTTCGTATACATAAACGCACACTTTCTCTCCCTCTCTCCCTTCCCTTCTCTCTCTCTCTCTCTCTGTGAAGCAAGATTTAGGGAATCCAAACAAAAGTAGGCGCCTTGGTGCTGTTTCTGTGCCAGATGCGGACATGGATTGATTTCCAAAGGGGAATTCTGAGCTGACCCAAATTGGGGTATCAGGAAGGTGTTCCTGCAGTAACAGCATAGGTGCTTTTGTTAGGGAGAGGCAGTGACCTTCAAAAGCTGCGTTTGCTGGTGCTTCGATGGAAGTAGTTGCTACATCCTGGATAAACTTGAGAGAGGGTTGAGGAATGTTGTTGAGTAATTAGATATGGTTGGCTCGGCTGAAGATTTTTTGGTGTGGAAGGATTTTCCCAAGGGCCTTAAGGTTATGCTGTTGGAGAAAGATGAATCATCTGCTTTAGAAACCAAATCCAAGCTCGAGGAGATGGATTACGAAGGTACTATCTCAAGTTGCGCCCTTTTATTTCTTGTTCTATAGTCTTTTCAGGAGTGATTTGTGTCTGCTAGTTGGATTGGTGAAGTTCTCTTAAGGATTGCTTTTTTTCCATATATTTGTGTGAATTAGTTTCACTGTTTCATAATGAGGAGGATGCAACGGAAGCAGCTTCAAAGCGAGTTGAGAGCTTCCATGTTGCCATTGTGGAGGTAATATCTTTCTACATAATTTTCAGCTAGGCGAAGCTAATTTGTGCTCATGAAATCCAACTTTTGCAGGTGACAGATGCTGACCATTGTAGGAATTTTAAGTTCCTCGAAATGGTTCAAGATCTTCCCATCATTGGTTAGTACACTTACAATAATTTTAATTTGTTTAGCTAAAATTACCTTTGATAATTTCTTAGACATGCATGCTCAATTAAGCAAACTATTTCATTGTTTTTCTTTCGACGCATGATTAAGTGACATAGGTTCAGATTATATTGCATTCAGAAAAAAGGGTAGATCGAGTAAGTCGAGACACTTTTAGTTTAACCAAGCTCATCATTAACCGTTCCACCATTATTTCTTAAGTTGAGGGTCTACAGAGCATTTTATTTTTGCATGAGAAATGAGGATTGTTTATTGATAACTTTTCTATTGCAGTTATTTCTAATGTTCACTGCCTAAGCACCATGATGAAATGCATAGCGGTGAGTCCATCAAAACTCTTGGCATGTGAAAATTATGAATGGTACTATGACTTTGCTAATTTGTTGATTTCGTCTTCTTCATTTTTGCAGCTTGGGGCGACAGAGTTTCTTCAGAAACCAATCTCTGAAGACAAGCTCAGGAACATATGGCAACATGTAGTACACAAGGTGCGTTGGACATTCTATTATATAGCACAGAATTGAACTGTTGGAGAACAATATAGTTTCTAAGTCGATTAGTCCTGAACAGGCCTTCAATGCAGGGAGCAGCATGCTATCCAAATCCTTAAAGCCTATCAAAGACACCGTGGCTTTGATGCTTCAAACCAAGCCTGAAACTGATGAGCCCAAATCTGAAGAAAAAGATGAGCAGGAAGGTACAACTACAAGTGGCAGGTTATCGGCGCCTATGACTCCCCAGCTGGAACAAGCGGGAAGGTTTCAGCCAGATGCAGAATTACAGGAAACAACAAACTGCTCGAGTGCTAATGAATTCATAAGCTCAAGGAAGTGCAGTGATTCAGTCTCAAAGTCCGTCGACAATACATGTAATAACTCCATTTGTGCTGCTGCTACCACAACAGATGCTGCCGCCTTGCCTTGTAAAGCTGAAGACATTGACGCTGCTGCTGAAGAAGATGTCAACTCTGCGGACAGATCAAAAACGGACGAGTGCAGTGCTATTAAAGAAGGCTCTGTGCCTTGTAATTCTTCTCGTTTGCATAGCTTAGACAAGGGGGAGTCAGATGCGGATGGGCAAGTGAAGAAGCAATTGCTTCTTAATTCTTCATCCTTAAATGGTGGCAGAAATAGCAGGAAGAAAACAAAGGTACTGACTGATTCATTAGTCGTGCAGTCAGTCAGTCACAGTGATTAGAAGAGCAGGGAAGAACTGCTAAGGTTTGAATTTCCTGGTTTTGCAGGTCGATTGGACTCCAGAGCTACACAGAAGATTTGTGCAGGCAGTAGAACAGCTTGGAGTAGAGCAGGCTATTCCTTCAAAGATTTTACAACTAATGAAGGTGGATGGCTTAACGAGGCACAATGTAGCAAGCCACTTGCAGGTAAATTAGCTCAAAATTCTCTTATATACTACTTGTTTCAGTAGAACTAAAAACAATTAGGTATAAGCACTTGAAGTATATATATTAATTGCTCCACCGAGCAATCAAAAGAAGCAAAAGCGTCTCTAGTGCCATGTTCCCATCGACTACAGGAATTGGAGCACTTATTTCTAGTTGACATTAATGAAAATGACACCCTTAATTTGCAGAAGTATCGAATGCAAAAAAGACACATGTTGCCGAAAGATGAAGACCAGAATCGTAGTCACGATCAAAAGGGTTCCATGCCAAGGCCAATCGTGGCCTACCCTACATTTCATCCACACTCAACTCAGATGCATCCCGTTTGGGGTCATCCAAGCTACCATGGTTATCAAATTTGGGGTACTCATACGACATGGCATCCACCTTCCCAAACTTGGCCCTGGAAATCATATTCATATCCTCTGGTATTGTACCATCTTCTCATAACTAAAACTACAGAATTGATACGATCTTTATAAAGTGCAAGCATATCTGCGCAGTGCAGTACTAAAGTGAATGAGGTCTTGTTGGTTCCTGCTGCATGTGTTTTAGGTTCACGCTGACGCGTGGGGTTGTCCTGTTCATGTAACCCAGTACGAGCAGTATCCCGTTTCTTCACCGGTGAGCTCGAGCTCCCATCGATCTCTCTTTAATCTAACAAGAACAATCTTCGGATTCTCAAGTAGTGGAACTGAACTGCAGAGGTCCGTGATGGGCAGTGATTTCCAAGTGGGCGGAGGGAAGAACAAGATGTCTGGAGATCCTTGTGACCTCGATCAGGTATAACAATAACACCGAAATTAAGACTCCTCAGTTCGATGAATATATGCATGCCTCAAAGGTTACGAGCGGTATATCACATAATGGCAGATGGAGGAGGAGATCGACCGCGCCGTGAAAGACGCAATGAGTAAGCCGTGGCTCCCCCTCCCTCTGGGTCTCAAGCCGCCGTCCACCGAAGCCGTGCTGGCAGAGCTCCACCGGAAGGGGATCACCGGAACACCGTCGGCCGACTTCCGGCGGTGAGAGGACCGCAGGGACGAACAGAGTAGGAGACTGGCTGTGGCTGCGACACAATCTACGTGGTCGGATTTTACGTCTCACGCGAGCGGGTGCGGTTGTAAATGAAAGGCTGCAGTAATTGTTGGGGGGCATCATGACGTTGGATTCTGTTGGAGATTGTTGTCTGGAAATTATACATCTATATCTGTCTTTTCCTTAGATTCTTATTAGTACAAAACTAAAACGAAGAAAAAATGAAGTTGAGAAAACAATTAAACAAGTCAATGATAGTACGTTGAATAAAATAGATATATTGTAAAGTGTCGCCGTCTCCTCACTTGTCCCGGTTGATTGGCTCTGCTTCTAATTTAGTTTGGCCCAACAATCGGACCTCTGAGCCAAGTTCTCCTTGGACCCATATCAAATTGACTCTATAATTCGTCATCTTGCTTTCAATGTTTCCTCTGTGCTGAATATACATATAGGTCATATAATTTTATTAAGTATATAAATTTTATTTTATTACATATAGGTCATATACATTTTATTTCTCTCAAGAATATCTACATCTCCAATATTATTCTAATAAATTGTTTTAATACTTTTAATTATGAATTCTAGCAGATCAGAATATTGTTTACCATATTTAAAAAATTAGAGGTATATCTATCGGCAACTGTTTATAATCATTCTCCTAGATACTGCCTTATATTTTGCTTAATAAGCTTAGCATCACACGTGTCTCCATCACTTAAGGGAATGCGGTTCACGTGGATCAATTAATAATTGGCTTGTATATTTGGATTTAATTGAAATTAATGTGAACTTCAAAAGCCAAATTATTTATTATTTTCGAAAAAAAATATATTTAGCCTAGAAATCTAATTCTAATCGCCGTCGCCGACCAATTTTCCATTTTTGCCATATTTGCGAATTCATAGTCAGAACTGGAGAAAGCAGTTGGGCGCCGACCCTTTTCCGGCCAACCTCCCTGTTCAACGCATCTCACTTCCCTTCTCTAACTATAAGTAGTAATATGCATTTCTCTTCCTGCTCCCACACCCACCACCAAACTCCAGCAACATGGCCACTGCATTCCTAGGCTTCTGCCCTCCCCCACTCCCTTCTCTCTGCTCGATGGGGCGTCGTCGGACGTCCATGATCAAGGCGACCTCAATATTCTCGAAGAAATCCGCAACTTCCTTTTCTTCGCCGGATCTGGAGCTGCCGCTGCGTAAGATCCCCGGCGACTACGGCCTCCCCTTCATTGGCCCTATCTCCGACCGCCTCGACTACTTCTACCACCAGGGTTGCGAGGAATTTTTCAAATCCCGCATGCGGTTACACGACTCGACCGTCTTCCGCGCCAACATGCCCCCCGGCCCGTTCCTCGCCGCAGACTCCCGCGTCATCGTCCTCCTCGATGCTGCTAGCTTCCCGGTCCTCTTCGACACCTCCCGCGTCGAGAAGCGCGATCTCTTCACCGGCACCTTCATGCCCTCCACTGAACTCACCGGCGGCTTCCGCGTCCTCTCCTACCTCGATCCCTCAGAGCCCAACCATGCTCCCCTCAAGCGCTTGCTCTTCTTCCTCCTCTCCCATCGCCGTCACGCCGTGATCCCCGAGTTCCGTCGCACCTACGGCGCTCTCTTCGAAGCCATGGAGGCCGAGATCGCTGCCACCGGCCGGGCCGACTTCGGCGAAGCGAATGACCAGGCGGCCTTCGCCTTCCTCGTGCGGGCCTTCTTCGACCGCGACCCGGAGACATCCGATATGGGCCTTGATGGACCGGGCTTGATCACTAAGTGGGTTCTCTTTCAGCTAGGGCCGCTCCTAACCCTCGGCCTCCCCGCCTACCTCGAGGACCTCCTCCTCCACTCTTTCCGCCTCCCGCCGGCCCTAATCCGTGCCGACTACCATCGTCTCGCCGAGTTCTTCCGCGAGTCAGCGGGGCCAGTGGTCGACGAGGCCGAGCGCCTCGGTATCTCGCGGGAGGAAGCCCTCCACAACATCCTCTTCGCTACCTGCTTCAATTCCTTCGGCGGCATGAAGATCCTCTTCCCCAACCTGGTGAAGTTGATCGGCCGCGCTGGGGCGCGGCTCCACGGACGCCTGGCGCAGGAGGTGCGCGACGCGGTGCGCGAGGTCGGCGGTGGGAAGGTGACTATGCGGGCGCTGGAGGCGATGCCGCTGACTGCGTCGGCGGCGTACGAGGCCCTCCGGATCGAGCCACCGGTGCCGATGCAGTACGGGCGGGCCAAGCAGGACCTGGTGGTGACCAGCCACGACGCTGCGTTCGAGGTGCGCGCGGGGGAGATGCTGTTCGGGTACCAGCCATTCGCGACGCGCGATCCGCGGGTGTTCGAGCGGCCCGAGGAGTTCGTGGCGGACCGGTTCGTAGGAGCGGAGGGGGCGGCGCTGCTGCGCCACGTGTTGTGGTCGAATGGGCCGGAGACGGAGGCGCCGACGACGGAGAACAAGCAGTGCGCCGGAAAGGACTTCGCGGTGATGGTAGCGCGGCTATTGCTCGTCGAGATTTTCCTTCGCTATGATTCCTTCGAGATCGAGGTCGGGACGTCGGCAATCGGTTCCTCCGTCAAACTCACCTCGCTCAAGAAAGCAACCTTCTGATACGTGGCCAGAAATAGCGATCGATATATTTTGCTGTGCCATGGCGACGGTGGTATTTTGAACTATCATTTAAAGTCGTGCGTTTCACGTGAGCAAGAGTATAAACGAATAAATAATTAATTTTAAAAAAACTTATTGATTCAAAATGAAGAATGTGCATATCTCAATTTCAATACCTCTCAATTTACTCTAATAATTGATGAAAAAATTTCATATAGTTAATCAAATTGAAGATATAAATATATGATATCAATTTTAAAAAAAAAACACATCATTAATAAAAAATCCTAATACTACTTGAAATAAACATTGACTCACAAAGTAAAATATTAGGAGCACAATCATTTTAATTTTGCATAAATACACGATTGTTAAGGTTGTAAGCACTTTTGTTGTTGTTTTTTTAAAATACTTAATTACTATAGATGATTTGAAATTTAGAAGGAAAAAAAAAACATAATAATTAAAAGTATTTGATGGAATACTCTATTGACATGAATGAGAGGCATTTGAGGTTCTTAAGTGCCTTTGAAATTACATTCATTAAATTGGAGCTAATTTTAACCGATTGAACAATCGATTTACTTGTTGTCAAGTGCCTTTGATAAAAATTATTTGATGACTTTATAGGTCTTAAAATCAGAAAAAAAAAATTCAATTGTAATTATTTTTGAATTTTTTTTTTCAATATTGTTATTTGCTGATGTGTAATTCCAACTCATCAGAAATAATTTTGATTTTAATAAATTATATATCTTTTTGCTATTTTTACGGCTTACGTGGCAAGCGGTCACTGTGGAATGACCTCGGTAGTATCGGTTACAGGATTTGGTCGCAAGCCGACGAGAAAGACGTCGTTTTTTGAGTGTGTGTCACCGTAAAAGGGTTTTAGGAAATTGTTGTGTGTATACGTAGCCGCCAGACCCTTCGCCAGTGACCCTGACGCCCTCTCAAGATGCGAGCCGCCGCGGTAGCTAGTCCGTGGTCATCTTGTGCTGGCTCTCTGTACCATTTTCCGCCTCGCTGCTACAGACTCCCTTCCTCTCGAACCTTTGTTTCTATTAGGTTACCCTCTTGATCTGGATTGTCCCTGTTTGTTTTCTATATTTCGTTATATGAATTTTCCGATCGGGATTACTTTGCGCTTCGTAATTATTTTCTTTCGGGATTTATTTCCATGGATCTTTCTTGCTAAACATACGTGATTTGCGGTGGACGTCAAAATATGCAGCCCAGCCTCTTCCCAAGCTCATCATGGTGGCAAGACTTGGGATTGTCCCTCTCCTGTTTGGCCAAGGTGTGTGATTTTTTGTCCCCTTCATTGTAAACAATTTTTTTTTAATTATTATTTTTTGTGGGGGTGGGGGAAGAACAGTGAAACACTCGATCTTTACGAACAGAATGTTGTCATTGTGTAGCTTCTTTGCTGTGGATTAAAATGCATAGAATCAGGAATTTTTCAGTCTTTTTTCGCCAGGTTTAATTTACATTTAGAAAATAAGACGATAATTTGTGTTTCTTGATAAGATGTAAAAAACGAGAACCAGAGAAAAGATAGCGTGCAGATAGTTTGGCTTGCTTTTTGATGTTTATGGTTCTGGTAACAGGGTTGTTTCCGGGAAGACCAGAAAGCACAGAAAGAACAATCACGTTTTGGCTTCTGTTACAGGTACTTCATCATCTTAGTTTTCTAAATCAATATTTATTGGTGAGCCATTATGTTTGAGGAAGTCGCTGTTCTGATCCATGAACTTAGGTAGCTGGTCTTTTTTTGTTCTCTTTGCGTGCATGCTCTTTCACTTTGTAGCACTCGTGCATGATTTATTGCCAAGGGTTCTTTGCCCTTTTTAGCCACTGTGTACTTGGTCTCTTTTTGAAATAATTAAGTCTTATGACCATGAATACTTGCAATATAACGTTACTAAGGTTCCTTTCGCCCTGACTTGTTAATATTATAATAAGGCACATATTTAATATTGCTGATCTGTAATGCTAAATAATGGGCTCAAGCAAAAAAATCTATGGAACATCTAATAAGTTTTGCTTTGATGTCAGTGCCCTGTTTTTACAGTATGATGAGGATAGATTCCTTCGTTTCTTTTCTTCAAGCAGATATTTCTCTTGAACAGTCCATAGAGAATGCTTCTCTTCCAAAAGGTGACATGTGGTCTGTTCATAAATTTGGTGGAACATGTATGGGCACTTCTAAGAGAATTCAGAATGTTGCTGACATAGTCCTCAGTGATTCTTTAGAAAGAAAATTAGTAATTGTTTCTGCGATGTCAAAGGTGACTGATATGATGTATGAACTGGTAAACAAAGCTTCATCACGGGATGACTCCTATATATCTGCAATTAATAATGTTTATGAAAAGCACATTGCAACAGCAAGGGATCTTCTTGATGGAGAGGACCTTGCAATATTCTCATCTCAACTGCATGAAGATATTACTGACCTAAAAGCAATGCTTCGTGCCATTTATATAGGTATCTTGCTATTTCTGCTATGCTGCTTTTGTCCCATTGATTCTTTTACTGAAATTAAGTCTGTTGGCATTTGCTACATTTTATCTTGATAATTTATCATTAATTTTACTCAATCATTTTTTGTCTTTCATTATATATTTGCTGCTTGCAGAAGTTGGCTACTAGTTTGTCTAACAAAATTCTCTCATACATTATCTGATATTGCCTGACAATTTATATACCTTGAGGTTTCCTTTTTTTCTTGAGGAGTTTACCATTTTTGCCAAACTTTCAAAGTTTCATTATTGTCAAATTGCACCTTAGGTACCTTTGTTTGCACTAGAAAAGTAGGGTTGCATTATTATTTTATTACTATGATTAATATTGAGCGGATATATAAGGATGAATAAATAAGAAATGAGAATATTAGAGGGAAAGTTGGGGTTGTACCTATTAAGGGAAAATTCTAGGAGACACGTTTAAGATGGTATGAATATGTATGTATTTAGATAGTCAATAAATGCTCTAGTTATACAATATGAAACCATGACAAATATATACATCAAACGAGAAAGAGGAAAAATCAAATAAGACTTGGTTAGCAATGATAAAATAGAATAAAATTTATTTAAATATAGATGATAATACAGTAGGAGATATAGCCTAACAATGTAAAAAGATCCATATAACTAACCTCACCTAGTGGGATAAAGTTTAATTGTTGTATTAATATTGTTATCTAAAGCAAATTAGTGGTCCTAACTCCTAAGGTCTAGATGCGCATAGATACTTCGATACCTGGACTCTTCATCTACTCTCTTTATGCTTGTGTGACCTTGACAAATGGATATTCTACTCTGATTGGACACTAAGCATCCTTATTGTTTGCATGTAATTTTTATTATTATTAAAATAGCTATGCGAAGGGGAGCTTTGGTGCAACGGTAAAGTTATTGCTGTGTGACCTAGAGGTCACGGGTTCGAGTCGTGGAAACAGTATCTTGCAAATCGGACTTCTCCCTAGGACCTCGCATTAGTGGAAACTTCATGTATTGGACTTTTTTTTTTAAAAAAAATTAAAATAGCCATGTCAGGGCTCAGATTCACACCTATTTGGGTACTCATACTAGAGCCCTATCAAGAAAGTGGATGGGTATGGGTAGCTCTAGTGTCCTCAAGAATTGAAGAGGCTTTGGTGTCTAGTGAGGCATGGAGGACATGTTTCGGGAAGAGGGGATGTTCACCCAATTTAGTTACATAACTGCAGTTATCAATGTCTGCAGAAATATTCATACAATAACGGAGCACTGCCATTTGCAAGCAGTGGTAAACAAATTGCAGCTTAGCAATACATATGCAAAGAAGAAAGTAACATCCACTTGTTACAAAGAGCTAAGTACTAAAGGAGTATGCGCTAATGGGAATCCAAAACCAGAGGAGCTTCCAGCATAATGTTGTATGTCCATCATCAAGTTTGCAATCTGGCAATGCCGATTTGCAACGGTGTTGCTGCTGCTGCTTCCTAACATGTAACTCAACTCATCTGAAGAGAAAGGAATTAAAGCACAACTCTGGTCTGCAAAAACTTTCTTGTTCTGGAACTAGCAATGTGGGTAAAGCCAAGCTTGCATAAGTGTTGAGCACTTTCAAGCATAGATTCAATAGCTCTCTGCTAGAGTGACAGTGAAAACTCCAACCAAGGAACCAACAAAATCAAGCTGTGACACCAGAAAAAAATAGAGGGCTCCTTGGAGTCCAAGGGATTACTCATTTGGGTAAAGACAATGAAAAGGATTTGTCATATGCGCATTGTCCCTCAAGAAAACTGCCTTGGTGTTAAGTTTGTTCTGAAGGCACAACCAATATCAGACTTTCATCTTGTGGTGTTAAAGGTGACAATGTTTAGGATAACTATGAATTTTTAACTACGAAAATTTAAATTTGCATTCTACATTCAAATGCATACCTGCCTTAGACTTGTGACACATACTTACAATTATACTCATGCTTGTAAATTGCCCCATCACCATGCGACTGTAAGCACCTGGCCAAACCTAAACCCAAACCCAATCCTAAGTCAATTTATTTTGATACCTCCAGTATTAATAATAATAGTAATAAATCGAATCCCTAAAATAACCAATTCAATATTTGTCAAATGAAATATTATATATATTGGTATGCAATCCCAAACCCATCTCATGCCCATGAAGGGTATTTACCATTCCTTTTAATCCCATCTCATGCTTAGTTAATGGGTATCTGAACATGATTAAATGACTCGAGTAATGTTGGATGCCTGAAAAAACCACATGTAAGCAGCACCTTCAGCACGAGTATGCTGTTTGAAGATCTCATCGACCATCTCCACACAACAGTAATAGTACCCATAGAAGACAATGCAAATGCAAAAAAATGCAACTTGAGTAACTCCTTAAGCAAGACAAGGCCTCCATAACTAAGTTCAAAAGAAAAAAAAAGAGCAGTTCGATGCACGAAGCTCCCGTCATGTGAGGTCTTTGAGAAGGGTCTATTGTAC
>JBAMHZ010342179.1:0-12641 GCA_037177395.1 Alpinia galanga
ATTACCTAGTAATTATATGACCAAAATTATATGTGACTACCACGAACCAAATGCACGCCTAAAGTTATCTACAATAACCTTATTTGGTTCAAGGAATCAATAATTCCCGAAGAATGTCCGCCATGTCAGCAAAAGGAGACATGTAACCAGGAATCAATCGCCCTTGGCTGCCATCGTTGATTGTCGACCTTTTGACCACTGCCGATTGTCAGTCGCTACCAACCGTTTGTCACCACCGAGCGATGGCCGACGACTGCCGCCGACCCGGAGATGGTCTGTGACCGTCGTCACCGCCATTGCCAATCATAAGCCACCGTCGTTATTGACTACCGCTGTCGTCGGCCAATGTCGTCGTCGACCACTGCCACCCACCGGTAACCGACCTTCACGGTCGCCTCCGTCAGCCACCATCGATCGCCAATCGCTAATATCTTTCGAAATAAATAAAGCCTTGTAATTGAATCAAGAATAATATAGTAAAATGTTAAACTATGTTGTATATTAAAACCTCCAAACAAATAAGTTTTTATCACATTACTTAGGTTTGAACCAAACAAAATGTTAAACTAAGCGTTTGGTTCAAGTTATTATGTATTACCTTAGTTATGTGACTAAGTAATCACATAACCAAGGTTATAAGGAATAAAATATAATCCATGTTGTTTGGTAGTAATATAATAAAAACTTGTTTGTTTAGAGGTGTTGACGCTTAACCAAAATGCTCTTTTACTACGTTACCATTAATTAAAATTTAAATGTATATTTATTCATGTTGAAAATCAAATTCATATTCTTATTCTAATTTTTATCTATTGCATTTATTAATTTATATTTAAATAGCAAAAAAATTAAAAACTAACGATTTAATTTCTATTTTAATTTTTTTATAATTAAGAAAATAAAAAATCGCTCGATTAAAAGCATCTCTATTTTAATTTTTTTATAATATAGAAAATAAAAATCCACATGATTAAAAGCATCACTAAATTAAATATAATATATTTTAATTTAAAATATCTCTTGAGCACCATATATTTTTAACGAATTAGTTAAAAACTTTTTTTTGTAATTTTATTATCAATTGGAGAAAAAAAATGTGTTAGAGTGAGATTAAACTTTTTTGTAAGCATCAAGGGAAGGATTGGAGTGAGATTTGATTATTTGTTAAGGGTATTTTTGAAAAAAAAAATGATTAACTCCGAAATAGAAAAAAACCTAACTTTCCTAAGGTTTTTCTATTCCGAAAAACTTAACCAAAATGCTGACGTGTCATGTATTCATCATAACCTGGTAATATTTTAAAACTTAAAACCAAATAAAATTTTTATTGATAACCTTAAATGGATAACTAAGGTTATCAACAAATTCTCCGAACCAAACGTACCCTAATTGCTATGTAATTTTACTTGGTCTTGTCAAATATATTTCAGAAACTTTACTGCAAATTTGAGGAGAAGTAATATAAATATTTTCTTGTGACCTTTCAAGTAAAAGCTTCATAGTTTATAAGGGGAAAATCTTGCCATGGTAAGATGGATCAATTAATTATAGAATTCTTTCTTTT
Organism: Alpinia galanga; assembly: GCA_037177395.1. Taxonomy (NCBI): domain Eukaryota; kingdom Viridiplantae; phylum Streptophyta; class Magnoliopsida; order Zingiberales; family Zingiberaceae; genus Alpinia; species Alpinia galanga. The sequence goes on from JBAMHZ010342179.1 coordinate 1,565, forward strand.
TCTTTTTAAAATCTTTTATTGGCGATTCAACTTCTTGAGCCATGTAATCTCCTTTAGTTAATCTAAAAAAAACCAAAATCTATCTTCCAAACCAAGAAGATGCTGAAAAAACAAGTTACAGAATTCAAACATAAGTAATGTAAGACAATCTAATGACAAGGATCTGAAGAAAGCAAAACCACATGGAAGTCTTTAAATGACTCTAATAGCATTCGAACAATGTATTAACAACAAAAAGTTACTATGAGACTAAGTGTAGTTAGTGTTGTAGCCCTGATATTAAAAATTAGGAAGCAAGTGTAGGTATGACATTATTAACCATCCAAATTTTCCCAGTTAGCAGGTCTCAGGCCACTGCTGCCATGGCAATATATTTAGTGGGTGATGAACAAGAACTATTCAGTTCTAGTCGAACCTTTCTCGACATGATATCCACAACATATTATGTACAGGGGGGGAAAAAAGGTACATAATTTTGCCTTTACAGGTTCTATCAGCTATGCAAACAATCCAACTAGTTCCCAGCCTTCAAGCCCATCCTCTTGTTATCTATGGCCAGTGGTTCGAGTATACAACTTTGCATTGCAACTAAACCAGACAATCTTTCATTCTCAGGCTCTGCGCGACCCAGAGTCTTTATCGTCGACGCAAAAAAGTGAGAAGTTTTGGAATTCGTCGAGGCTGTTGGCTATCAAGCGACTGAGACTAAGGCTGTCACTAAATATTAGTTCATGGCCCTGAAACTTAGAGGAAGGCATGTCCAAGTCCAGTGGCCCTAAAGAGTCGGCCTATACAAATTAACGAGTAGAAAGCACATCAGATTACTTGTGTGTAGGATATGATTAGAAACCATCCATGAGTAAATGCTAACAAAAGAAAACATACCCAGTAAATATCTGCAAAATTAGTATCCTTGTCATGATAACATCTCTCATCGGATGACTGATCTCGACAAGATTCAACCTCCGACTTGAAAAGAGTTTCATCTCTAAAGCCCTGTCCACCAAAATCCTACCAACAAAGGAGCGTTACTACTCTGTCAATATCTGAAGAGCAAGCACTTCGTGCTTAGGAGAATAACAAGCAGCAATCATCAAACCTTCAGAAAATTTGGAATTCCTGGTAGAGATTTAGAAGAATCCTGTTCGCCAGCCTCAGTGGAAGAGCTGGAGGCAAGATTCAACCTCTCGTCTGGAACCATTTGAAAAGAAAATTGATCACGGGTGTCTTCGGCATCCCAGATGGATGGTTGTGATGCCTTATTCAAAATGGGAGATAATTGATGACCAGATATGTGGGCAGCAATAGCTGCATCAAATGAATCACAACTAAACGAGGCCAGATGAAGCAAATGGCCAGTTGGTTCATCAGTGGAATTTATTCGTTCTGAATTAGCAGCCTTAGATGCTTCATTAAATAGATCTCCAACGCTTATATTGGTTAGACTATCAGCCCATTCTCCGGCAGACATGGAGACACAGTTTAGTTCGACATTGACCTGAAATACAAACAAATGAACGTCTTATATTTGCACTAAAACTGAAACAAACGGGCTCAAGGAGGGCTAACAACTCAGAACAATGGAAACAGTAGTACCATATCCTTCTTTTTCCATTTTCGTTCATCTTTTGCTATTCTAATAGAAGATGGTTCTCCATCAGCAGCAGGTTCAGAAAATCTATCCTCACAGTCAGTGCAATCTTGTTCTGGAACATCAGTAATTGGAGTTGCAACATCTTCCATTAAACCTTCTTGATTTTCTGTAATCACAGAGGTAGTTTAGCCACAAGTGGCTTGCGGAGCATCAAACAAGGTCAGTATTCTCAAGTTAAATGTAAGGATAGTACCACGTTGAGCATCTTCTAAGAGGTCACAATTTTCAGAAGATGAAGCTGTGTGAAATGATCGAATACCATTTGACCCATGTTCAGAAGTGGTGAACCAGCCATACCTTGACACAAGATATTAGTCAGAAAGATATTGAATGACCAGTGTCAGTTATTCAAGTTTTGACTGGGATTTTGTTGGTTTTTCTGATACCTTAGACGAAAAACAGCAGGACTGCCAACCATAGCATACACATCTGAAGTACTGATTGCAGTGTCTTTTACAGTCCACCTTTTGGAACTTGCTAACTCCTGCTTAACAGAATAGGGGAGAAGTACAAGCTCTCCTGATGCTATGCCAGAGTCACCCCACTTGCGGTTGAGATGTTCCATGACTGACGATATCCTTTTCCTAGCACTTAAAGTGAGCTCTAAATATGGATTATGTCCATCCTACATGCAAATGAACACATTTTCATCATTATTAATCATTTTAGGCTCAATAAACTAAAATCAGAAGAAACATGCATGAAGTCGAAGTAAGACTTCTCATTTCTAAGCCTGGTTAGACCAAGGTTGACCTGAGTGGTTTAGTGTTTGAACCAGTTGGCCAATATCTGCTAAACTTGACCATTATTCCCCAAACTCCATAGTCCATTATATCTTCTTCCCACTCCCATCCCCTATCTCCCTCTAACACCCTCTCTATGGACACACATGACAAACACGCTTCACTCATAAGTGTTGCAAAGATGGAACAGAATATAATTGAATCTTAAAGCCAACATGGACTTGAATGTACCTTTTCAAGAACACTTCGTGTATGATCATCAACAGGAAACAACTGTAACTTCAACTTGAAAGAAGGTTCAGTGGTTGCTTTGGTCATCTGGTCAGGGAAGATTCCTGCACCAATCAATGGATGTCATTTCAAGTTGTAGATGTTTCACATATTCGGATTACAAATTAAGAAGCATCACAAAATTCTTAAATAAAGGATCAGTCATCAATGGCCCTACCACCGTCTGTGATCTTATTGGATATTGCATCACTGGTTTCTCCATTAAAAGAAAATTTTATTTTATTCGTTGCTCGCTCCAATTGTTCAGCAGCATCAGCAACCAAAGAAACGCCTGCCATCGCAGCCTTTTCCCATCTTTTATATTCAGCAGAGGAAACAGCACCTTATATACAAAAATAATAACAATAATAATAATATTAATAATTTGCAACTCCAATTTGGGGGCAAATTAATCATGCCAACACAAACTGGGTCTGCTGCATTAAGAGAGGAGTTTATATGTAATATCAAACAGGATCAATAGTAGTTCACCTGGCCTCCTTTTTTGCCTCTGTGGTTTCATAGATAAGTCCCTCTTGCAGTTCACATTTGAATACATCTCAGTCTTCTGGAAGGCAGCTTTAGAAGCTGTTGATTTGTTAGCATTTGCAGCTTCGACAGTTAGTAATTTGACTGGATAAATGTCATTCCCGGATCCCTTACTGAGAATCATGTTTGAAGACGTATGAGAATAAACATCTTCAGGAAGTCTTTTTCTTCTAGTCTTGTTTCTGTCCTTTAGAAGTTGATTTTCCTACAGAGCAACCCATCCAATTTAAATTTCTGATAGGTGACCAGAAGGAGAAAGTTGAAGCATAAAAGGCTTGAAAATTGCACTGACCAAAGCTTCAATAAATATCTTAAATCTCCGGGGTTTCAAATGCAGTTTTGAGGCAGTGCAGCTGTGTTTTTCTAGTAAAGACCACCTACCATAGAAAACAACCATGATCAATATTTTTTGCAACATATAACTTGCTAGGCCATTTGATAAGTGAACCTCAATTCAGACATCTACCTTAACAAGATTATATAACTTCAGTTAAATTAACAAGATGCATTTAGCTTATATCACAAAGTGCCACCATAAAATTTAAACTAAACTAGCCTAGTAACCATTTTACATATATTTCCTTGAGGCGCATGTAAACAATGCACTACCAATATGATGTATCATAGGAACTGGCCTATATGTCCCTCTGATAACCGATACAGTCATGTCCAAACAATGACAAGGACATTAACATATGAAGCATGGTTATGGCAACGAGAATAGTAAATGCTAAAACAGATCAATAGAAACATAATGAACAGTTACCATCGGAGCATTGCAGCATTAGTATCCTTTGAATTTTTAGCATCAAAAGAGAACCCAGGTCCTAGAAGCTTGTTCATACGTCTCACAAGGCGATAATAATAATGCCTAACCTTTATACCAGGAAATAAAATCATGTTAGAAGACTGAAAAAGCATAACAAACTAGACAATATAAATCAAGAATTTTGCATTTTGTGCACGTATACAATTAGAGGCAAATATCAACTTAAATGATCAGCAGCAAGGTATGATGTGGAAAGGAAATAGATCCACCAAATATAATTGCAAAAAAGAAGAAGAAGAAGAAGCTCACATTTTTTAATATATTAACAGTAAGGTAAAATTAATTAAATTTACAATGTCATGCCTGAAGCTACTTATAAGAAGATTATGATAATATATTGGAAGAAATATCAGAAGAAAACATTGGAAGAAAAATATGATAATATATAACTAGTCACGTAAAGGTACATACTTGGTCTTTGTTTTTACTCTGAACACGGCAGGTGATCTTCTCAAAGTTCTGTATATGGGAAACAAGATATCATGTTAGAAAAAATTAGAGAAGTAGACAGTGTATAAACAAGCCACTAGTAAAAGGTAAAACCTTGCCAACTTGTCGTAGTGCATTAAAAAAATTCTCCTCTTCTTGCCGGGTCCATGCATCCCATTGTCGTGTAGGTTTTTTAACTAAACATAGCCATCCAAATATGAATTATAATATTGACATTTCAAAAAGAGAGCTAATGTTGAAAGACAATCTACAAAACAAAATGATCAATGTACAAAAAATAAATTATACCAGGATTCTGAGATCCAGTAGAAATTGTGGATGAAAGAAAGGTATTTTTTGCATCCTTCATCAACAAATTTTCTACTGGGAGAGTTTGATGTTCCATAACCAGGATGTTTGGTAAGACAAGAAACTCTATGAGGTTCTCAAATCCTCAATCAGCTTCATCCACATCCATGCGTCTAAACTCCTAATAAAGCAAGTGCACTATAAATTTAAGTAAACATGTTAACAAAACAGAAAAAATAATAATGATCAACACTATAATACAAGAGGGAAAAGGGCAATTCAATAGTGATAGTCACTAAAATATTAGTAAGTACATATTCTTGTAGTTTGTTGATCTTGACTAAAAAATTTGTAACATTGAAGAAAAATGAGATTGACAAGGGAGCTACTGATCTGGATTCCTTTCCGACCTTCCTGCACCAGACCTATTGATTGCTCGACTCTCCAATCTACCCGATCTTAGGGTGCGGCATGACAACCCAAACAACAACTAAGGAAGTGTGTCAAAGCTACTTCATGATAAAGTCAAACATTGAAAAGAGTCATAATCAGGTATATTGTCCATGCAAACATATAAGCATACTAGTTATTGGTACTTGGAAATTGAGAGAAGAATAATTACCAATGTGAGCCCTTTCCTAATAAATCAAAGTACAACGTGAATTTTTAATTGGATAACTATTATTTTTTATGATTAACTAACAAATATATAATCATCATTGTTAAGTCATGTTCATCACAACTAATTAGGATTAACTACATGAATCTTATCTCTTCATATGCAAGTCTATATCATTAGTAATATTTAAATCAATTGAGTCATTTTTTTGTATCGCAAATTATTTCTATAACAGATATACAATATGATACAAAAACTCCAAGGAATATTAATATCAACGTGTGTAGGAACAGAATAAACAAAAACAAATTAAATAGGCCAATCAAAGAAGAAGAAAGTTTCAATAGGAACACAAATTGAATGATAGATTCTCTCACATACAATATTCTAACCTATGTATCAGCATACACAAATGGGGGATTATCAAAATTTTAAGAGAACTGACCAATGCGTCATCATTATGATGTTAGATTGGGAAAAGATAGAAAAGTAAGTAGCTGATCAGTAAAATATATTGACACAACAAAATTTACTTTCATTTCAATCGACGAGCCAATTTCTTATGAGATTTATAGATTATTCTAGTTACTTAACCCACAAAATCCCGTTGTTTGTTCATGCAAAAGGAACACATCCACGCTGAATTGTTTTGGTATGCTTACATTGGAAGGTGCCACATTGTATTTCAAATGAATGATCCAACATGTTGCAGTACTTCAATCAACAAAGCAAGCAATCTTACTGTCAGACCCTAGACGTGAGCGGAGGGGAAAGAGGGATTAAGAATACAATTGTTTTCCTCTTGGGACAGCACAGTCAAAATATAATTCAAACGCAAAACTAAGTCCTTGCTATCCTGTTAGCAATAAAGAAAGGTAAAAAAAAAAACTCCTTTCGGGATCATACTACCAAATGAGATCATCTGCATAATATAACTGAAACCGCCAATACTTCTATGGCCTTGGAGGTTCAAGAAAATATCGATTTGATTACGGGAAAGCAGCCATCGAGGACCGGGAAAGCAATCTAGCGGGATAGAATTCTTCATCCGCAAAAAGGCAGAATCAATCGCGAATCTTAAACGAAAAAACCAAGGGAAAAAAAAAAACAAGTAGAGGCTTGTTGGGGCGTACCGGCAAGCGGCGGAGGGGGTGTGCGCAGACGGAGGCAGAGATCGGGAGGACCGAGGAAGACGGTAAGTATATGCGGAAGGTAAAGGGTGATGTTCTAGGGCTAAATTGCACGGCAGCAGACAGGGAGGAGGAGAGAGAAAAGAGTCGGTCAGAGAAAGAATCGAACTCGACTCAAATTGGTGGTGTTTAGGCTTAAGCCCATTTTTGCTATGGCTGCATGAGCCCGAGCCCGAGCCCGAGCCCGAGCCTGAGTTAGAGTTCGGTTGATCCGTGACTATTTAGACTCGAGCTTCAAGCTTAGAATTAAAAAAAAAATTATGAAATTTTAAATTTTTATCGGATGATTAATACGGTACAGACTTATCGAAGAGAGCAAGGATCAATTTTTATTAGTTGAGAGTGTTTGTGTTCACTATATTTTTGATACGATCAAAAGTTAATTATAATTTACTCATTCTTATATTTATAGGGTAGGAATGAGAAGATCCTTGCCTTAGAGATTCCAAAGTTATTGTATAAAATAAATAAATAAATATTTTAAAAAGAATAATAAAATGGAGAAGGATTTAAATTTTAAAAGAGATAAATATTTTGAAGTTTGACTTTTTTTTTTTTTTTACTGTACTTCAAATTTAGTATTTAAATAAATTATCTTTCTCCTACATTAATAGGGGGAAATTGGAATATTGAATTATCAAAAAATATCATATTTTAAAAGTTTAAAAGGTATTTGATTAAATCATAATTTTTTATTATTTAAATAAATAGAGACCATACCTAGTGGGATAAACATAAAAAAAAAATTGGAGCTAGTTCAAAAAACATTTAATTCATATTTAAAATTATTAAATTTAAACTAAAATATACTCAATAATTTTTTGAACTTAATTCAAATTATAATTTTTCTAAAAATTAATCACAAGCCAAATTCATGCCCATTCTGTTGAACACAACTTTATTTTAAATATACTTCAATAAAATTAAAACCGGAATAACTAAAACTAAATTTAAACTCAAATCAAACCCAAGCTTAAATTTTATTTTAAACCAAAACAGTCATAATTATTTGTATTTTTAAACTTCAAGTCGAGTTTAAATACCACACATATTTTTTAAATTCAAATTCAAATATCAATATTTTTATACTATACAATCGTAAGTAAACCATAATTCAAATTCAAATATCAATATTTTTATACTATACGATCGTAAGTAAGTCATACCTAACGTGCCAAGCGTGACCCGCGAGTCGAGTCAAATGACGACCACTCAGCTCGACTTGTGAGATAAGCTAGGCATGACTTGCCACATGATAAATCTTGCAAGTGCAACCATAAATCTAAATTAAACAAGAAAATGAGTCTAAAAACACAAGATGAACTTCTGTTCTAAGAAACTTTTTTCTGATGAACAAACAAGCACAAGCCATTGGAAGTAGAAATGATCATCAAGAAACATCTGGCCTTTTCTCACTCCACATTTTATAGCAAAACACTATGTTCACTTATCAATGCTTCAAGGATCGAAGGCAAAATGGTTATCCATTGATCATGCAAACACCATTATTTCTTCACACTCGAAAGAACCTCCAACTATCCAGCAAATACATACAAAATTTAGACTGGAACATAGGAGTCGGTCACGTCGCAATTTAGCTTCAGAGACTTTGTTGCCAAACTCCGCTTTCCATGGTTCGGCGTCGTTGCTGGCTACTTGATGTGGGCATCCTCGTTAGACGACTGACGAATGCAGAAAGCTGATAGAATTGGTGGCTTTTCTGAGAGCTTTATGTGTGCTCTCTGAATCCTCTTATGTCAGGTCTGATGCGAGTTGTGTCCAACTGACCTTCTGAAATTAAAATGTGTTAGTCACTGATTCAGTGTTTTCCTTGTAAGATACGGCATAGTATCGATCTACGATCGGTAAACCATGACAATTGAATTAACAAAATGTTGCAAAACACTCAAAGCAAGTGATGTGATGCTATCATTCATAATTATCATAACTCAATAGAATGTGCTTTAATCAGGATGCAAAACAATGAAGTAAACTAAGTGAGAGTTCGGATTTCATTTTCTTTCTTTTGTCTGAAGAGTTTATTGAACTTTACTTGCTGGCTTTGGATTATGTTTGTAAAATTGATGAAAATCCAACGAGCATTGAAACACTACTAGATGCAGAATTATGGTGCTAACAATTATACTTCAGCAAAGCTAAATTATCAAATCAAGTTGGATCAAGTATCATACTCAAAGCTCAAGTTCTAACTAATTTGTAAAAAGAAACTCGAACTCATCGAATAGTCATTGACTTATAAAAAGGCCAGGTAAATACATTTCTTGCAGTGTATTTTAAAGGATTGTGGTTTTGGTGGATCTAACACGAGGTTTCTATTTTTAACAAATTTATGCACATACTTTCCATATTTGTGACAAATCTAATCTCCTTTTGACTTAAACATTGTATGACATCGTTTCGATGAATCATCATATCATGAATTGTTAGTTTAAGACATGTTTGTCGTTAGATGGTCCAACATGGGTCAAGGTGGCATCTCGATGCCATGCTAAACTAATAGCTTATATAATTAACAAAAAACTTATTATTGAAATTTGCATTGGCTAGATTTGTTACACAAATAAAAGTGCACACAAGGATTTGTTGAAATTGAGAGTTCATGCTGAACTTGTTAAAACCATAAAAGTTCATGCTAGATCTAGCATTAACCCTAAATAAACAATAGCATAGGATCTTACATTGTTAGTATGATCGACAAGACTGGCAAGAAGCTCATCGTTTACAGATACCCTCAGGATAGGCATTTGTCTCATGGATCCAGGAAATCTGTTCATTGTTGTCGACATTACACTTACTCTGCAGACAGAGTTGTGACACATTACAAATTAATGTTTTGCTTGCATACAATCTCATTTGATGGAAGTAAGCCAAAAGAGGGAGAGAGACAGGCACCTTACCTATTCTCAATGATTGAGATGTTATTTTTCACATAATGAAATAGATTAATGTTCTCTTCTAGCTGCAATTCTCAAGAATGCACAAAACTTAGCGACGCGAATAACAATATCAGTAACCAAGAATCTCTTAAGATTTACTAAAATTGGACTAGAAACCATTAAGAGTTTGCACATTACCAATTTAAGAAGAATAAGGAATAGATAATAAACTAATAAGAATCACAACGAACTGAACTTTTGCAGTCTAGGCCTCCATGATTACTTAGTTATCTAGATAATTAGAAACCTAGCTTCCAGAATATAACATGCATATATCACAAACTTTTGAACCTTCTGTTTATCCTTTGATGAGCTTGTAGATTATACGACTGCTTAGCAAATCACCAAGGGATCTAACCATAAAATCTCAAATACCACCTACACTTTCTTATAACATTATCAATTCAGTATCTTAATTAAATGATTACTTAAGCTACAATGGATCTACGAGTATATTTTATGCTAATCCTGCACAAGAAAAATGTCCTTAATCACTTTTTTGCTTAGGTGGATGAGTAGGATGGAAGAGTAGAGGGGGTATGTAAAGAAAATAATTCATATGAAAAATTATTCCTTTAAATCCATCATTCAGGTAAACAAGCCACGAGGCTACCTGTTACTCTCAGTTACAGGAATGGACTAATTATTCCACCAACTAATATTTGTTGTGTTACTTGTAGAAAAATAATAAACAAATCAATCTCAAGTTAAACGTACTCAAAGATTAACCTGCAGGGAATTTTAAATTTTCTCATAACAGAAAAGAAAGGAGCTCACTTTCTGCATCTTGTCATATCAGTTTAAACATTCAAAATATTGTCAAGAAAACAAATGTGACTCGAAGAATAGAATCATAGAAAAGCAACAAAAGGATAAGAAAACACACCATGCCTCTGTCAATATTTTTTGCAATTTCATCCATAAGTTTATTATTTTCATCCAAAGTATGCTCTAAAGAGGGAGCTGTAAGACAAGGAATAAGCAAATAATTACAATACGAGTGGAAGCAGAATGACATTGACAAACTAACACAAGAGAAACAACATATAGCACTAGTTACAAAGGAATCGAGTTAATAAAAAAAGAAGTATAGATAGTGCACATCTGATTCAAAGGAATAGTTAATCCATTCCCTATAAATTCTCATGAAATAAATAGAAACTCTCATTAGAAATGGTTAAAAATGAACTCAGAATATAAAAATTTCCATAAAATTGTTATTCTCTCATTATCCTTCTTTAACTATTCTTTACTGTCATTAAGGAATACCTATTCCTAATGTATTCAATTCTTCCAATAATTTTTATTTCTACTCTATTCAATTTTCTAAGGAATCCATATTTTGAATGTCCAAAACAGACCCAAGTGGGATGGACAGGCTAGACGGATCAGGCAGGTAAGGAGAGCATAGCAAACTGGGTTGAATCGGATGGACTGAACAGGTTGGCCAAGCGTGTGGATGCATCAGGTGAACTATTGTCTATTCAGGGATATTTTATCAATGTGGAGACTTTATTACTCGTCTATT
>JBAMHZ010342397.1:0-11032 GCA_037177395.1 Alpinia galanga
GCGAGAAGTCGAGGTGTGTAAAGGAGGATTAAATACTTGACATGAGAGGTGAAGACTAAGTGAGTTATATAAAACTGAATATTTGATATGACATGAGATGTGAAGCCTAAGTGGATCATAGAAGACTGAACACTTAGCATGAGATGGGTAAAGTTTAAGTGAATCATAAAGAATCAGACACAACATATGAAGGAAGTCCTAATAAATCATGAAGGATCACATGTTAGATATGTGGATAAAATCCCTAATAGGTTAGGAAGGACTAATATTAAGCGTGAGACAAAAAGTTCAAATATGTCAATAAGGATTTGATGTTTGGCAATGGTGAATGTTGGTGCAATCATACCTTGGATATGAAGTTTTAATGTTTGACGGTATTTAAGTTAAAGTGAATTATGGTGTCTCACTCGTGTGATAGTGTGAAAAAAATCCTTATGGGTCTAAAGATCGAATGCAAGGCAGGAAAGTCCAAGGAGATTAGAGGCCAAATTCCTGGCAAGAGGAAGTTCTTGTAGGTCAAGAAATTGGATGCAAGTCTATGAAGTCCAAGAAGGCTAGATTCTTAATAAAAGGAAAAAGCCCTAGCATATCATGAGATAAAATGCAAGGTGAATGAAATCCCAGAGATAATGCTCCAACACTAAAGCCTAAGGATCAATAGGTTCATCTAGCACGAGGTATAAATGGGTTAAGGGTAACAAAGATGGGTGTATTTTGGATATTAGAATGGTTGAAATGTTGGTATAAATAAGATTCACATATCTCTACAATGATATGATATTGTCCACTTTGGGCCTAAGCCCTCATAGTTTTATTTTTAGACTATACCTAAAAGACTTCATACCAATGAAGATATCTTTTTGTCTTATAAGCTCATGATCTTTTTCATGTCTTATCAATGTGGGACTTTAATTGTACTTTTAATACTCCCAATAATCTCTTCCCTCAAACAAAGGATCACATTGGGCTCCCCTCAAGCCTATCAGTCCTTGAATGACTTCCTTTACTTGATGTCTAATCCTCAACCCACCAGATCTTTCTGCCAACTATCTAATTCTCCTGATTCAACTGTACTTTTTGCCAACTATTTGATCCTCTTGACCTAGCTGGACTTTCTACCAACTATCTAGTCCTCCTAACCCTACTGGACTTCTTGCCTGGTATCTGGTTCTCTTGATCCGGACATGAGAGCCTCCACTTTCTTTGTTCAAGGCTCATGGTTCGACATGAACCATTAAATCTGATACCAATTGTTAGTGCAAATAAGATTCATATATTTCTACAATGATATGATATTATCCACTTTGGGCCTAAGTTATCATGGTTTTATTTTTGGGCTATACCAAAAAGGTCTCATACCAATGAAGATATCTTTCATCTTATAAGCTCATGATTTTTTTCATATCTTACCAATATAGAACTTTAATTATACTTTCAATACTCCCAACATGAAAATGGTATAACAGTTGACTGATATTGTGTTTTAGTCGACTAATACACTGTAGAAGTGAAGAGGGTGTTGATGTTAAGGGTTTAGGATTTGTAAATCTCAATTTGAGGCTGATTAGTCGACTGCTATAGAAGAACAATTGATTGATTAGCCAAACCATAATCTAGTTATGGTTTTGTACATTAGTCAACTATTAGGATTGACTAGTCGACTGATGCATAAACACCTAAATTGGAGTTTTACACAATAACCTTAATGGTCAATCTAACTAGCCAACTATTTAAGAATTAAAGGTGAACAAAATGTTTGACAATTGACTAAGAAACTCAACTGATTATATCTTAGAGCGAATAGAATGTTCACAGTTTGACTGGATAACTCGATTGATTAATATCAGTCGACTATTATCATGGATTAATTGACTGATTAAACTTTTTGGGCAGCACAGAAAGTTTTTAACACGACGACCCAACTTAACTAGTGATTATCAGTTAACTAATGTTTAAATATTAGGATGATTTCAATCGTAGATTAAAAGTCAATGATTGTTCAATGGTCAAGTCAATAGTCAATTTTCTACAATAGTAAACTAATAGGTAAGATCAGTCGATTGATAGCTGAAAAAAGTGTAGAAATCAACTTGATTAAAGGCTATTATAAAGAGGATTTGGCTTCCTTCTTGGCAACATCTCTGCTCTCAATTTTCCTGATCATCCCAAGTGCTCAAAAGCTCAACATTCAATAATCTCAAAGTGAAAAGAGGAAAAGTTCTTATGCTCAAGGTGCTTTAAAACATTTCTCTTCTCTTTTATTGTTTCATTGAGTTGTAAACTGTAATACACTATTGTAAAAGGTTTTAGATTTGGTCCGAGAAGTAGAAAGATTATTAGTGGTATTAGAATGATAGACATAGGCCTTGGATTAACAACCTTGAAATGCCGTGAACCAAGTAAATTCATTGTGTTGTGCTATGGTGTTATTTTTATGTGTCAAGATTTTTTGTTGCATTCTCAAAGTCAATGAAAAAAGTGCTATTCACCCTCCCTTCTATCTCATGTCTGTCCCAATAAGTGGTATCAAAATCTAATTGCTCTGGAGGACTAACACTTAAAGGAGCAATGTTTTAACTATAAATTGCTATGGAAGAGGGTTACAATACTACTCATTCACCTTTCTTTAACAGAAGCAACTTCTAATGCTGGAGGAGTTGCATGGAGTTTTACTTAATGATGGACATAGACATATAGTTCATTGTGATCGAGGAGTTTGCATCTCCTATAGAAGATGATGAAAAAAAAAATCCTAAAGTCAAAAAGATGGACTACATAATAAAAAAGAAAGGCACAATCAAATGCAAAGGCGATAGTAACTCTTCAATGTGTGATGGTCTCGGAACAACTAAACAAAGTCAATCTATTAAGAAGTGTTAAGGAGTTGTGGGATAAGCTCAACAACCTAAATGAAGATATAAAAAACTCCAAGATTGCCAAGAGAGACCTCCTCATCAACCAAATATATGATTTTAAAATGGAGGGAGAAATAGTAAGCCACCTTCATGGGAGGTTCAAGGAAATACTTAACGAACTCCATTCAATTAGAGAAAGTGTGAAGAACTGAGACCTTGTTAGGTATGCTCTCAAATCATTCCCAATAAATTCTTTTATGATAATTCATGGTAGATGTTTATAAAGTTTCAAGGAATTTGTCAATTGTAAAACTCGATGAAATATTTTTTGAATTAAAGATGTTTATAAAGTTTCAAGGAATTTGTCAATTGTAAAACTAGATGAAATATTTTTTGAATTAAAGCTACACGAACAAACTAATTCAAGCCATAAAGAGAAAGATATGGCTTTAGTTGTAGGTGAAAAAAGTAAGAAGAAAGAAAAGGAGAAGAAAGAGAAAAAGGAAGAGTCTTCTTCTGACGTTGAACATAGAAGTGATAATAAAGAGGAGTTTTCATTGAGTGAGATGGTGAACTTCATCCAAAAGATGATGTGTCACTCTCAAAGATACAACAAGATGGACATCAAGAAGATTTTCAGTGAAAACAAGAGAAGGGATAAGTCTCCTATAAAGTCAATATCAAAATCTGATGTGGTTTGTTTTGAATGCAATAAGAAAGGGCATTATAAGATTGATTGTACAAAGATGAAAAATAAGAGGATAAGTCAAAAAAGAAGAAGGAATTGAAGGTCACATGAGATGAAACTTCTTCCAGCTCATTGGAAGAGGAGAATGAGGGAAGGACCACAAGGCATTTGGTTCTAATAGCCTTGAATGACGATGAGAGCAATGCCAATGAAGAGGAAAGTTAAGAAAAGGATGGAGAGTCCTTGAGTGAGTCATCATCATCTAGTGATGATGAGATAACTTTCTCAAAATTAGATAAATTGTATACTACCATTGCATGTTTAATGAATACCTTAGCAAAATAGAAAGGTAGAATTAAGGAATTACAAAGTGAATTGAGATTAATTAGAAAGGAAAATATGTCATGTTCTACTTGTATGCATCGATAAGATTTTTCTATTCAAATTAAAGAAATAAAAAAGAAAAATTCAAATTTAAAATCACAAATGAAAGATTTAAGAAGTACATTAGAAAAGTTTTCATCAAGTTCAAAATATTTATACATGATTCTAGGAGTCTAATGAACTGTTTACAACAAAGCTAGACTAGGGTACAAATCAATGCAAAAGGAAATAAAATTTATATCCTTGATCAGTAAAGACATAACATCTAGAACTAATGTTACCAAGGCATGTATACCTAAATCATTTGTGGTTAACACTACTGGATCCAAGATTTGAATACCAAAACATTTAGTTTTCTATGTTTGACTAGGCATACACCGAAGGGGAGCATCCAACAACTTGGTTCATACATAGCATGTGCTCTAGGCATATGATAGGGGACTCATCAAAATTCTCATCATTTAGAAACATAAGTAAAACTACTGTTTCATTTGGAATAGTGGGGAACTCAAGGTAGTAGGTATAGGTGATATCAAAATCTCTAAATAATTTAAGATAAAAAAATGTTTTGTAGTTAAAGGCATGACTTTTAGTCTTTTGAGTGTTAGTGAACTATGTGGATTTGGACATCAAGTTTAGTTCAACTCATCTCAATGTCTAATTAAGTATAGTGAACTAAACACTACTATGCTTATAGAATATAAAAAGGATAATATCTATTAAGTTGATTTGCACGGTGCTACTAACTTGTCCGCTAATTATTTCATGTCTAAGGAAGAAGAGATTTGGCTTTGGCACCGAAGACTAGCATACATAAATATAAAAATCAAGAGATTGTCAAAGAAAGAGTTGGTGCGAAGTTGCCAAAGTTGAAGTTTCAATAAGATAAGTTATGCAACGCATGTCAAAAGAGTAAGCAAACCAAAGTTACCCACAAATATAAAAATACTGTGAGTACATCTACTGCATTAGAGCTTCTATATATAGATTTATTTGATTACAGTAGATATACGTCATTGAATAATAATAGATATTATTCTGTCATAGTTGATAATTATACTAGGTGCACTTGGGTGCTTTTTGTATAAGGGTAGAAAATAAAAGAACCATAAAATTAACCGTATAAGAAGTGATCATGAAGGTGAATTTGCAAATGATAAATCTTCTAACTTTTGTCAAGAAAAAAATACAAATATGAGTTTTCAACTCCTAGGGCACCACAACAAAATGGAATTGTAGAAAGAAAGAATAGGATTTTATTAGAGGCAGCTAAGAAAATGTTGAATGAATGCTCACTTCCTATCTATGTCTAAGCAAAGGTCATAAAAACCACATACTACATATAAAATCGAACTTTGATACACAGATTTTTAAGCAAAACTCTAGATGAATTTTGGTTTGAAAAACCTCCAACAATCAAACATCTTAGGGTTTTTAGTTGTATGGTTTATATTTTGAATACTAAGGATCAATTAGGAAAATTTACAGCTAAGGCTAATGAGAGTATTCTATTTGGATACTCCAGCTCTTATAGAGCATATCGAGTTTATAACAAAAGAACACACTTAGAAGAAAAATCCTTAAATGTGATTTTTGAAGAAAATTTACCATCTAACTCAATACAAACAACCGATGAAGATGTGTTATTTGAACTTAAAAAATTAATCTTAGAAGAAACCAATGATCAAGGGAGAGCTAAGAAAGAATCCGAAAATGAGCAGGTTAAAATAAAAGGGTCATTACTTGAGGATGTGGTTAACACAACTCAAGTAACAAGATTCATTAAGACGAGTTCAAATCACCCTTTAGATCAATTTATAAGTGATATTTCTCAAGGCATAAGAATTTGATCATATTTTAGAAACAAAGTCAAGTAGCTTTGATTTTCCAAGTTGAGCCTAAATCAATTAATGATGCTTTGCTTAATTGGATTAGATTTTAGCAATGCAAGATAAATTAGCTCAATTTGAAAGGAGTCAAGTGTAGGATTTAGTTTCTAGACACGAAGAAAATTCAATTATTAATACACAATGAATTTTTAGGTTAAAGGAGTAGTTGTAAGAAATAAGACTAGATTAGTAGCTAGGAATTTAATCAAGTAAAAAGGACTGGATCCTGTGGCACGATTAGAGTATATTAGGATGATATTGACATTTGTTGCTCATAAGAGATTTAAATTATATCAAATGGATATGAAGTCAGTATTTTTAAATGAGTTTATTATGGAAGGATTTATGTTGAACAATTACTGGGGTTTAAAAATACTAAATTTCCAAATCACTTGTTTAAACCGAAAAAGACCTTATACGGACTAAAACAAGCACCTCGTGCTTAGTATAAATGGTTGTCAATATTTTTAGTTTCAAAGGAATTTCATGAAAGTCAAATTGATTCTACTTTATTTCTGAAAAATAGTGAAGAAGATATTTTTGTAGCCTAAGTATATGTGGATAACATTATTTATGGATCAACAAACAAGAATTATTGATGTATATATTTTATATAGAGTTTTAGTTGTCATAATGGCGTACATCTCATCTCATTTTTATGACATTTACTACATATTATCTCTGTTTTACATCATTTTGCTATTTGCCTCGTTCGGAGATCTGCTTGTGTTATTTTTACTTGATAGGACGAAAGATTCATGTGTAAATGAAGTCGTCGTGAGAAGCAAGGACCAGTGGGAACACACTCTGGCCATGTCGCAAAACATGAATGTGTTTCTCAAAATTTCAAAGAAGGCAGTGATTGGGACAAAACAACACACGGCCAGGTCGTGCCTCACACTGGACAAGCCATGGGCGAAGTCATGGCTCAAAACACGACTGGGGGAGAATTTGCAGGATGACACACGGCCAAGCCGTGTGTCAACACAGCCATACTTCTCCAGGGGGATTTTCCAGCAAGAAACACTGCCAAGCCATGTTTCTCACATGGCCGTGTGACAACGCCGACTTGTTTGAACTAGGGTTTGTATCCCTATTTTAAGGGTGTTGACATATAGGGGGATCGAAGGAGGATGCCCTAAAAAGGTCCAAAGGCTTCGGAAATCAAGGATTTCGAGGAGGAATCAAAACACCATGCAGAATTAGATACAAGAAGGAACCAAGAGCAATTCAAGATCGAAACTAAGTTTCTTTATTCCTCAATTCTGATATAGTCTCGAATTTATTTTCTTTCCATGTCTTGTAATTGCTTTTCCATATTTATGGAATAGATTTTGAGATTCTAGGATGAGGAAGTAGCCTCTATGATTTGTAGACATCATCATGCATAGAATTTATGTGACCGTATGTCATTTTCATTTATCTGCATAAATTTCTTCGCTTTATGTTTGATGATATGATTGGTTTTGTTCTGGATCTATTATGCTTACTAGATTTAATGTCAAAAGCACTAGGTAGAAATCTTAGGGGTGCAGGGTTAGACCGAAAGGCAAACCCTATCCTATGTTCCATAGAGAACCAAGACGTGGAGGAATCGACTATAAAAGTAGATCGATCTGCTACAATGACCCATAGGTTATCACAGAACATAATGGATTTACTCAATACCGAGGCCACACAGTAGGAGAAGGCAACTCGAGGGTTGTGAGACCATGTGATAAGAGGTCTCTTTGAGAAAGCAATCCCTCAACTTTGTCGCTCCAAAAGTAGACTTTGGATTGGAGTAGATACGCTGACGTAGTTCTAAAAGTTCACGTCTGATAAATGTTAGTGCAATCGGACCAGGTCACGATTGATCGTACTCAATTTGAGCTTGAATTGAGTTTTGATGTTTGACAACTTATGTTGACCATATGTGTCATAGTGAAAAGTCCAAGTTTGACTTGGCAATGGAAAAAGTCCAATATAGAATTGGCAATTGGAAAAATCCAAGCATGGAGGCTTGGCATGGAAAGTCCAAATGATGTTGGCAAAAGAAAAAGTCCAAGGGTAGAGTCTTGGCAAGGGAAAGTCCAAGTTGCGACTTGGCAAGAAAAGTCCAACATAGGTTGGCAAAGGAAAGTCCAAGTTGCGACTTGGCAAAGAAAAAGACCAAGGATGTAGTCTTGGCAGACATAAGTCCAAGTATGTAGTCTTGGCGGTTTAAAAATCCAAGTGTAAAATCTTGACAGGCATAAGTCCAAGTGTATAGTCTTAGCAGTCTAAAAGTCCAAGTGGAAAGTCTTGGCCACAAAAGTCCAAGTGTGTAGTCTTGGCGGTGGACACCTGATAACGTAGAAGACTGAGGTCTAGGCTTAGAGGTTACAAGTGTGAAGAGATCACACTTGGAAATGTAAACCTTATATTTGAGATTTACCAGTTGACTGGTGATGGACACCAATCGACTGGTCTCGGGTGTTTAGCACTCGGGAAATTCGGCACAAGTCGACTGGAGTTTATGCTCTGGCAGTCGACTGGCTTGGTCAATGACAGTTGACTGGTGTATAGATCAGTCGACTGGTCAAGTTTGGCCAGAGCACAAAAGCTCGGTTAGTCGACTGGGAGGCTATTAGTCGACTGGTGATGGACACCAATTGACTGGTCCCACTTGACCAATTGGACAATCGTTGTCTCTTAACGAATACGACCCCAGTGGACTGGTAAGTAAGACCAATCGATTGGGAGGCGAAAAACAGCCCAGGTGAAGATCTATAAAAGATCATCTCATGGAGAGATAGAGATGTTGGTTCTTGGTGAACTTGGAGGAAATTTGCTACTGTAATCCAAACCTCAAGCCATCCAAACTACCTCAAAGCGACAAGCGCTCAAGCTTTCTCTTATTGTAAATTTTTCTTTACTTGTATTTGTATTTACTTATATTTGTGCACTTGCATTTTGTTATAGTTGTTGTAAGCTTCATTGTAAGCAAGGTTTACTCCACCTTGGTGATTACCTAAAGGAGAAGAGTTAGTGGAGCTTATTTGAGAGTGATCTACCTTACGAATTACCATGGAGTAGGAACTAGAGTTCCAAACCACAATATATAATTGTGTTAGTATATTCTTCATCTTTGTTATTGCATTTCTTTATATATTCCACTGCGCACTAACAAAGCTTGTAGACGAACACAATCAAATCAAGTGAACGACGAATTTGAGGGGAAATGTTATTCACCTTCTCTAGCTATTCCATCGATCAAATCAGTCAGAAGGGATATATTCACTTCTTCATATTTTCCTTCCAAAGCTTTATTTTTCTTCCCCTTAGTTTCCTTAGATCTTCGTTCAGGGTGAGCCTTTCAAATTCTTCATTACTGTTTGACCAAGTTTGCTAAGTTTGTATTATGGTCTCCACTATCCGGTGTGCCTCTATCACATTATTTTTCATTAGAATTCCCCCTGCTGCTGTGTCAAGTAATTTCTTAGCTGAACTTGAAACCCAAAAGTAAAAAATCTGCATGATCATCCAATCTTGTAAACCGTGGTGTGGACATTGCAACAATAAATTTTTAAAATCTTTCCCAAGCCTCCACTAGTATTTCGTCATCTTTTTGCTCGAAGCTTAATATTTTATTTCTTAAATAAGTAGTTTTTTGTGGAAAATATTTATCCAAAAATATATGTTCTAATTGCTCCCATCAAGTGATGCTTCCTGTTGGTAATGTTCGCAACCAAGCTCTGGCTTCTCCCTTGAGGGAAAATGGGAATGTTATAACCTGAATTGCGTCTACAGTGACCCCATACTGAAACGTTCTGCAATATGCTAAAAACTCTTTTAGATGTATATAAGGTTCCTCGGTATTTGTCCCCCCAAACTAATTTTTTTGAATGAGAGAGATTAATGCTAGATTTATCTTCCAACTTTTGGCTTCAATTGGAGGAATAATGATACTAGAATTCTGATCTGTGAACCATGGTGTTGCATAATCTTTAAGTGCTCTCATACATGCTATCTTCATATTTTGCTATGGTATAGAGAGTAGAGAATTATCCTATAACTAATCTAGGATAAACAAAAATGTGAGGTGTGAGAGCATATACCAGAGAAATGAAAAAAAAATACTGAATTAAATATGCAAAAACTAAATTCAATCCAATCATTATACTTATCAACTAATATCAAATAAATTACTCCCCGGTAATGGTGTCAAAAACTTAATGCATGCAGATCGTGTCAAAGACTTGATTGCGCTCAACTTTTGCAAGTGCACGGTTGTCATCAAGTAATAAAAATATTAATGTCACAAGGACTAATATTCGAGTACTAGTCTACTTTAGTATATTCGATTATCTAGACTAAACTCTAGTGTTGAGAGAATTCTACCCTAATGTTGCAATGATCAAGACTAGAGTTGGTCCAATGTAGAGTGAAGAAGATTTAATTCAAGTTGAGAATGGAATCCTAGGATTTCAGTTTCATCTATATGATGTCGAATGAGTCATTTAAATATACTTTTAAATTCTCTATGATTGATCATGTGAGTAAATTATCTTATTTAATCCTAGTGATCTTTTGGAACTATTCAAGAATTACCTATCCCCAAACTAAGGAATCCCTTTCGGATCAACAGAGCTCGGGGGTTTGCTATCAATGGGTTACACCTGTCATGTGGTCTCACAACTCCTCTAAGTTGTTTTCTTCTACTTTGTGGCCCTTACTTGGAAAAGGTTAATTGCACTCAAGAACAACCTATTGTTCTCCCCATGAGAGGTAAGTATACGCTTATATCCTACTCTTTTACGTCTCGATTCCTATGATTACCAGAGAGTTTCCCTTGATTTTTGATATAAGTGAACATAACACCTAAATCAACTAAGCATGGTAGATTGAGAATATGAGCAAACATATTCATCAAACCAAAGGAACATATATTTGCAAATAAAGATTAAAGACATTCAAAGTTCAATGCATGACAACATTCAATGTACATATGGTTACTTCCTAATCCTAGAATCGAGAGATCTACTCTATAAAAGTATTAAAACAAGCACAAGACATTAGAATTAAGAAAATACAACCAGGACAATGAATTTAGATATCGATTGCTCCACATTGATTGGAGATGCGTCTTGAATGCTCCTTTACGGATGGATAGACTCTCATCGTTGACCTTGAATCTCCTGGCCTCCCCCTCTAATTTCTCTAGCCTTTGGTGCTTTTTTAGGGCACTCACTGAT
>JBAMHZ010342506.1:0-12638 GCA_037177395.1 Alpinia galanga
ATCGATTTTTTTTTATTACCTTAAACGGTTTCGTAATTGTCTCATATTGACCGGTACAGGGAGATCATGCACGCGATGTGGAAGCCCCAAAAGTTCAAGTACATCTACCTGCTGGCGACGCTGTACGTGTTCACTCTGACGCTTCCGTCGGCAGCAGCGGTATATTGGGCGTTCGGCGATCAGCTTCTGACGCACTCCAACGCCTTCTCGCTGCTTCCGAGGTCCGGGTGGCGAAACGCGGCGGTGATCCTGATGCTGATCCACCAGTTCATCACCTTCGGCTTCGCCTGCACGCCGTTGTATTTCGTGTGGGAGAAGGTCATCGGGGTGCACGCCACCACGAGTATCTGCCTCCGCGCGATCGCCCGCCTCCCCGTCGTCGTCCCCATCTGGTTCCTCGCCATTATTTTCCCCTTCTTCGGCCCGATCAACTCCGCCGTCGGCGCACTCCTCGTCAGCTTCACCGTCTACATAATTCCCTCATTGGCCCACATGCTCACATACCGCACATCATCCGCGAGACAGGTATACAAACTCACACCAAATTTTCATTTTGCTCTGTCAAGTTTATTTATTTATTTACCCAAGAAATGCATTGTGCTAAAACATTCGAAAAAATAATAATAATAACATAAAAGGGCTTCCAGCGATTTCCTAACAGCCGCACGATCTACGAGAATTAGTTTCCAACCGCACGATCAAGATTAAACCCGTGCCATTATGTGGCGGTTATAACACGATTTTATGTGAAGCTCTACATCCGCGAATACGTTTCTAATGCATTACGTGCCGGCGATTTGTTTGACAGAATGCGGCAGAGAAGCCGCCCTTCTTCCTACCGAGCTGGACGGCGATGTACGTGGTGAATGCGTTCGTGGTGGTGTGGGTGCTGGTGGTGGGGTTCGGGCTCGGCGGATGGGCGAGCATGACTAACTTCATCAGGCAGGTGGACACCTTCGGGCTCTTCGCCAAGTGCTACCAGTGCCCCAAGCCGCAACCACCATCCGCCGCCGCCCCGCAGCAGCACCACCGCTGATGAGACGGCTCGGTTGCCCCACACAGTTGATTGCATAGTTCGATTGCCTGTAATATACTCAAAGAAAGGGATTGCCGTGTAACGAAGTTGTTAGTATTTGATCTTAATTTCTTCTGCCCCTTCATGTCATACTGTAACTTGTGGCCTTCGCAAAATAATAATTGCTCTGTTTTTTTTTTTTTTGTCGAAACACCATCATTGCAACCAAATGCATGCATTTGAAGCAGAGAGTGCGCTAGCAAACGATTAAAAGGCGCATTGAAGTGTACAAAATGTTACAAGATACAAAACAAGTGATAAAATCCTCAAAATTTTCCTTATTGACATAATACAACGTTTTCAGTAAGAAAAAGTACCGAGTGACTGCATCGTTTTGCAAGAATACGTATGCAAAGGCAAGCTAGCATGGACGAATGCAATAAGCTGTTGATGGAGATCAAGAAACCCACGCAGTAAGGGTAGAGGTAC
Organism: Alpinia galanga; assembly: GCA_037177395.1. Taxonomy (NCBI): domain Eukaryota; kingdom Viridiplantae; phylum Streptophyta; class Magnoliopsida; order Zingiberales; family Zingiberaceae; genus Alpinia; species Alpinia galanga. The sequence goes on from JBAMHZ010342506.1 coordinate 1,505, forward strand.
AGTTGGCTTGGACATAGAGAAAAGTTGCGACTTGGAAGTGATCGATGTGCCTATGCACAGCAAATTCTCTTGGTCTGAGACATGCAGACTCCAAGCCAAAAGAAAAAAAAAATGAATGAACCAAAGTATTAAAATGATTGTTTAAGTTTAATTTGATTTTTTATGAACTTAAACTTGATTTGAATTTAATTGGATTTATTTAGATGTTATCAAATTTATTTGATTGTTCAAATTTTTATATTTTTAAATTTATTTATTTTGTTAAGGATTTAATATTTAGAGAGCTTGTTTATATGATTTGCGGGACCTTTTTTTATTTATAAATTTAATAATTTATAAATATTAAAAAAATAATCATTTAAATTTATTCATTTAATTAATCTATATTAAATAAATATAAACAAATTCTTACCCGGCTCGGCGTTAAATTAGAAAACCACTATCGTGGCCTGACATCATCGCATGTTGCTTGCGAACCGTGTCTGCTTCTGTTTATTCGATCCTTCCACACGCCTTGCCTTGCCTCCGCTACTACCCATCGACTCGTTCGCCCTCTTCTCCTCCTCGCTTTGTTTATTTTTCGGCTCCCCCCTAATCCAGTTCCCATTTCTCAGCGATCACCATGTCCGCCCCCCGTCGCCCATAAGGAGGAACAAGAGGAGATCGGCCTTCTCCTATTCGATCGGCATTTGTAGAATCGAGGAGGTGGAGGAGGTTTTGGCAACGGAATCGCTTCGGTAAGGCAGATATCGGAGTGTTGCGATCGGGAGAGAGGACGGAAGAAAATAGAAAGATGGGGCGGCTTTTTCTGATTAGCCTCGAGGGCAAGATCTACAGCTGCAAGCATTGCCAATCTCACCTTGCCCTCTCCCACGACATCGTGTCAAAGGTTCACTCGAATCTTCCCTTTCCTTATGAACTCCGATTTGTGTTTTAATTGCTTCTGTCGGCTAGTCTTTGTGGGCTATCCCATTCTTCGTGTTCTAAAGCTCCTTCTTTTGATCTTCATCGTGCCTACAATTCTCTTGAGTTAAAAACTTTTCTATAATGAACTATGATTACAGCATGATAAGCACCTCCCGAGCTAAACCTTTTAAGAGAAGATTGTTATATCATAAAAGCAAGAAGTTACAAAAACTACATTACTAATTATATTGCGAAGAATAATTATATTTTTTCGAAAACCAGTCGTTGAGGAATTTTTTAATTAGTGTTAAAGGAATATTTCATTTAAGAAATTACAGGTATTTTCTCTTTCCACAAATATGTTTAATAGGATAGGTTATGTATGCTCTTTGCTGAAGAAAGTCCGAGCAATGTGGTTGTTCTTCAGTTGATCCTTATTAAAACAATGTTGTATCTTTTATTGTCGTTCCATTATCAAGTTGCATAGTGCTTCATGTTCAACAAGCTTCTTAGACATTTAACTTGAAAATATTGAATAATTATGGAAAGAACAATAATCTTCCACTCCGTGTTCATAGTTTTTTGATACTGGCATTACATATTACTGAAGAAGTAAAATACTGTACTGATGACTATTCAATATTTGTGTGTACAGTCCTTCCATTGCAGGCATGGGAAGGCTTATCTCTTCGATAAGGTGTAAGTTGCCGTGTCGTTTTACCTTTGTCTTCAACAATTGAAAAGTATTTCCTCCTGTCAATTCAAAGACTTGTGAACTGTATCGGTCTGATACACTTGTTATGTTTTCCTTTCATACTATGGTTGACCTGTTAAAATGTACAATTAAAATCAATTGAAGGTCTGGCCTCTTTGGGAGAAAGAAATCAATCTGTAAAGAAAGAAAGAGATTCAGAAGGGGGAACAGTCGGTTGAGCAACCATTTCACCAGCAAAACTATAGTCTCTATAACCCTTTCCTTTCTCTTTTTTAGATATGAGATTTCCGCCTATCTATTCTTTAATGTTATTATGTACTTTTCAGTTTTCACGTGTTCGTTGTAGCGTGCATTCTTATTTCTATGGCTTCGCAATATTTGAGTCAATCAAATATGTAACAGGTGATTCTCAAACACCATATGCCCTTCCCTCCATCTTATTCATCAACTCTACATTCCCCTTATGTACATGTCTTGTACCCTATATATAAGAAAGCAAAGAAAAGCCAGGGCAGAGCTTGCATAATTCCAAAAATTTCCCACCAAAATCAATACTTAGCAATCATCCCCTCCTCTGTAAAGCCTCCTCTCTATCATCCTCACAAAGAGAAACACACCACTCCCAACATATGCAATCACAAGTAACCCCTCTTCTTTACAAAAACAAAAGAAAGAAAAAGGAGAGCAAAGGTATAGATTCCCACCTTACCCTCCTCTTTCATCATGAAGACTTGATCGATGGTGGTCGCACCCCTTCAATTCTGTGCTTGGTGAGTTGGTTGTTCCTTTCTCCCTAACATAGAGGAAACAAATTGTTGTTGTACCCTTACCCTTACACCATGATTTCATTGCCACTGTCACCCTACTTCTTCAACAAATCTGGTGCTAGTGTTGCCCTCAAAAGCACCACAGATGCTGCCACCTTCATCAAGACACTGCCAATGACCCTCCATCATTTATACAAAAAAGGAGAAGATATCATGAGTGGCTTCACATTGTTGCTCAGATGTTTCTCTGGTTACCCTCGGGCACACTAACCCAGAGATTTTGCAGCTATTGACATCATATTTCACCTCTCACCAATCCTAGAAACATGCACAGATGCAATCAACAACCATAACAATCAGCAATCTCCTTACTGCACTTGTTTTTAACCATGTACTGTTGATGCTTGATGTCTTAACTTCTAAACTACACTGACATCTACCATATTTCTATGAACGCTATATTCATGTTTTTTAATTCTAGGCTGCTTGTGATTTATCCTAGGTTTCTCAGAGGTGTTTTGGCTCCTGAGAAAATTATGTCTCAACTAAGATGTCCATTGGCCTTTAAGAAGATTACAAGGCACCGGTCATTGGAAGTGTGTTCTTTTTTTTTTTCCTTTTTTTTTTTAAATCAAAAGATGTTTATTGCAAAGGTGCTTCTTCTTTGTCTGACCAGACTCAGCCACAAATTAGTACTTCTTGCTGGTCTTTTAATCCTCCTGTTGTTAGTTTTATTCAATGTATTAGTTTCCAATCAATGTGTCTTTTTCATGACTAGGGATAATACTTTTTTTTTATTACTGGTCTAATGGTTTCATGAATTTGCATCATTTGTTCATTGTTATTTTGATTTGTAGAACCTCACTTCTTGCAATGGCTTCAGTTTTAAGCATGTAGTAACCCTGATGCGGATTGAATTCTATTCCTGTATTTACACGTATCAGTAGTATACCTTCTACAGAGTCCACTTTTGTTAGAAAATTTGAAAGCGAAGGTTGTCAGTTGTTTTTATCTTCTCCCAAAAAACACTTACATTTTGAGGTTATTTTCTTATTTACTGTGAGTCGTCGATACTTTCCATCTTTTTGGGATATTTGATCAACAATTCGCTTCGTTTCTTGGCAGTGTGAATGTGACGGCTGGAAGTAAAGAGGAGCGAATGATGCTAACTGGGCTGCACACAGTCTCTGACATTTTCTGTGTTGGTTGTGGCTCTAATATTGGATGGAAATATGTAAAGACTAGTTTCAATTTCTTTTTCTCTATGATTTACTTTCTTCATTAATGGAATCTACTCTCCACCCAATGATTCATTTCAGGTGTCTGCTCATGAAAAGAACCAGAAGTACAAGGAAGGGAAGTTTGTTCTGGAAAGGTACTGTTAATATAATTTACTTCATTTGAGTAAATTCAAAAGAGAGGCAAAAGTGCCTTAATAATCTTACATTGTAATCTAAGTTTAAACAAAACTAGCGGCATTTATGGGAGATTTGAAGATGAAGAATATATATGCAATATTTGGATTCCTGATGATAAATGCCTATTTTTCGTTAGACAAAAAATGGAAAACTGGAAGCATTGCAATATAGTAATCTTCTTGGTATTTTAAAGAGAATTTCATTTTACCCTTTATGCTTTAATACCTTTTAAATAAAATTTCATTCCTCAGTTTCATAAATATTGTCAGAATGCCCCCTTACGGTTTATACTTGTGGTTTGACATGCGTATTGTCATAACTTTTGTAAATTCACCTCCTTTGTTATCAGTAAAAATGTGCACATGAATAGGGGGTAAATCCATAATAATTATTAAAGTTTGAGGGGTATAACGATGACAACAAACTGTAAGGTACATTTCAATAACAGCTGTAAAAGTGTACTATGAAAAAACATTTGCCCTATGAAAAATTGTAACATATATGCTGATCTTCTTGGACCAGATTTAAATTGGCAGGCCCTGACGGCGACCGGTACTGGGTAACACATGATACACACCTGGGCGGAAGCGATGCTGATGATTCCTGATTTATTCAATCAAAAACTCTTCTGAGTGTGAATTCTAGAAATCAAACTCTTCCCTTGTGTGAATTCTAGCAATCCTAATTCTGTTGAACTAGCTCTTCTGATTAAAGATTGCCGTAGTTGGTGTACTTTTCATGTTTAAATTGTTTGAACTCTGACTGAATTGGCTGAAGGCGGTCTGCACGTTTGTTTCTCCACGTCACCAATCGCCACCGCCAACATCCGGCAGCAATGGAATCAATGCTTGCTTTGGTATGACATTGCTCATCGATGAGCGCCAAATATTAGATCTTATGTCAAATTCTACGTGCATTGTTTGTTCCTCTAGTGTTATGAAAAATTCTTGCATAATGGCGTCGGCAATTTTGATATAGGTGGGGACAAGACCATGAGAAATAGGATCACAAGATTTGATGGAGATATAAGTGTTGGATTTAGCCTTCATTGGATCGGTAAACATATTTATTTTGTTATTAAAGATAAATTCGTTAAAGTAATCCAATTTAATGTTTGATTGTGGATTTGTATTATTGGATATAAAATTATACATGCATAATCTTTTAGTTTATTACTATTAGTATTGATAAATTATTAACGGATTTGAGTTTATTATATATATGAGTTTGATATCCATGGGAAAGGTGATAAGATAATTACCATTTTTTTCCCTACCAGGTTAAGATTTTTGAGAAATCATTTTTCTTGCATCCATGGAAGATCATGCCTTTGTAATAGTTTCGTCTTCGATATTTGAATTTTTCAAGCGATGACGAAAATAAAAATGTCTCAAGATTTAAGTATATGTTTATTGCTTTTTTTAGGCTTTTGTTTTTATTTTGTTTTTGCTTGATTGCTGTTGATAAGATCTTGTGTTGAATTGTTTGTTTGTATTTTTTTTTATTAGTACTATGTATTCAATGCACTTCGATCTCATTAATTCTAGAAATGGTCAATTTTATCTCGCAAATTAGGATAAATTAAAAAGTGTTTACATGGGCAGTCTTAATAACTATAAAATTTTTAGTTTTTCACTCTGAAAATTTTACAAATGTGCGATGGTTGAGAATCAAACTATGAATATTTGGACATTCTACTATAATTTTGAGAGTAAATTTATTTTCTTTTGTGAATACATGTACGATGGGAAAATCTATTGACTATTAATGGAGTAAAATCCATCAACAAAATCTATTGACTATTAATGGAGTAAAATCCATCAACAAAGTGGCTAATATAATTTGACTTGAATTACTACAAGACCACAGCACATTTTGCGCAGGGGACTTTTGTTATAAAGACGAGGAAGGCTTTGATTTCACTAAATAAAAATAACTATGAATTTATTTAAAAGAATAACATCAAGAAATTTGAGTTTAGATTGATATAAACCATTTTTAGCACGTAAATTACTCAAATCGTGGTATTTCATGTTGTTTAGTCCATTCTTATAAATCTCATAATTATTAAAAACAAATTGTATTTTATTTTGGCATGTATATGGGTTTCAAATTTTAGTTAGATACACTTTTATACATGTCTAAGTCCAAATGTGAACTTCATTAGTATGAAAAAAAAAAAACATGTAGTTATATGTTTTTAATATATTTTAAAGAAAGATAAAATAGTTTTTTTTTTAAATAAAACAAGTTTCCCAATAATAAAAGAGTTTTTTTTAAACTCAAAATGTGTTTAAAAAAAAAAGAAAAAAAAAATAGAATGACGATGCAGTGTTCGTCTTTTTGCGTATTGGGCTCAACCACCTCTTCCTCCGGTGCTCTCCCTTCTCCGTTCCGTTCTCTTCGATTTTAATAGCGATGACGACGACGTTACTCCGATCGTCTCCAACCTGTCCCTTCCTTCTTCTCTTTCTCTCCTGCCGTGCAGGTGTATTCGAAGGGGAAGGCGATGTCGGACGCGTTCATCAATGGGCAGGCTGGCGCTGGTGGTGGAATCATCGCCCAGTTCATCACCTATCCCTTGCAGTCGGTGCGCCTCTTTTTCTCCCTTCTTCCCTCTCGATGTCGTTCTCATGGCCCCCTCCATGTTCTTTCACGAAAGTTGGGATCTTTCAGATGAACACTCGGCAGCAGACGGAGCGCGATCCGTCCAAGTCCGCGAGAGACGGGGCCGTGCGTCAGATGCTGGAGGTAGGTGCTATCGACGCGGTTGTCGAGCACGGGGTTGCTTAGGAGACTGAGTGGCTGGCGTGTGATCTTGTTGATTGCAGGTGGTGAAGCACGAGGGGTGGGGGCTACGGTGGTCTCGCTCCGTCTCTCGTCGTCACGGATACGTCCCAGGTTTGTTAGTCTTCGGTTGTGCCACATGCCTCTTCCTTATCTGGCTTTGCCCACCTGCCCAAGTCATTGTCGATCACATTTGGTTGCTTCTTTCTCCGTACTAGAGGATTCTTGCGTCCACTAGCGTGACTGTATAATCTGGTTGTTTACCTAACTTCCTTGTCATTTGGCTTGACCTTTTATCTGTCAATTATTATCGTGCCTGTTTGTTTCATGACTTTATGACTTCTGAATCTGACTGATTACCCTACTAAGTATCTTAGTTTTACTTCAGCGAACTTATTTCAATTAATCTGTAATAATATCGGTCACGCATCCACTGACAGAGCCTGAAGTAAAGGTTATGAATTTTCTGAGATTAAGATAATCCTTGCATGATTTTTTGAAAAACAAAGTAGAAAGAATAATTCATTTCAACTGCACATGGGTATCATGGCAATGGGGGAGGGCTATTGGAATCCTTATTTGTAACAGAGTGCTTTTTTGGTGGAAATGCTTGATAGTAGATGATGTTCCTGTTTGTGGATGATTTGCTTATATTTTGGAAGCTCTAGATCACCTTCAAGATGATTGGGCTGTAACTTGATTATCTAATCTTCAATACAGTTGGTGGCTTCCTACCTATGCTACCTTAAATTTTCGAAATAAATGAACTTCTTGAAGAAGCAGATGGTTGCAATGTCAAACATGTTTCAATTAATGCCTGGTATTCTTCATATCTCACTGGAAATATCATTTAACTATGCTACTCATGTTTCTCTCGGAACCAATGTTAGTTTGTTCTTTGATCTGTTTTCCTAAGGATGTGCCTTTAGCTGTACAAATAGTTATAGTAGTTAGAAGATTCCTATATGGATTGTGATAATGCTAGTGGAAATTTGTGTCCTCATTGTATTGAAATCAGAAGCTGTCTGTTTAATTATGGCTGATCTTTGCTCCATTGACTATTTCCATTATTACGTGCTTATTTTGGGTTTGATTTGATCCAATCACAACACATTTAGTTAGCTCAAAGAAACTATCACACCATTACTTCTTGCTAAAAGACTGAAAAGTGTGCTTAAGAATTTTGTTCATATCTTATTCAACCTGCTTCCTGGCAATGAATTTGTTAGTTACATGTACATATATGTTTGTGCTTCATTTTATTTGCACAAGGCATCTTTATTGAAAATTTATTTTCTTGACAGGGTATTTATTACTATTTCTATCAAATATTTTGGAACAGAGCAGAAACAGAAGCTCAAGATCGCTGGAGCAAAGGCATCGGTGATGGCATGTTCCAGTCACTTGTTGTTGCTGCACTTGCAGGGTGATTAACTACACTGTTAGTTCTGCTTAACTGGATATAAATTAGATAGGATATTGCATTCTGCATTGCCCTTTCACGTTTCCCCATTGAAAAATGAGTTTCTGGCATACAATGTGAATCAATTTTCTGACACATGCAACTGGTGCATTACTTTCAATTGCCACCCTTTTTCCTATTACATTAATATATTTATACAACAATTGTCTAGCTTTTCACCATGTTTTCATGTGTTTATGATTGCAGATGTGCAAATGTTTTATTGACAAATCCCATTTGGGTAGTAGTCACACGCATGCAAGTAAGAGACTAGTTCTAACTCTACTTTTTTTATTCTAACATTTTTCTCTTCCAGTACTGTTATGTTTAGTTCCTGATTAACTAAATAATAAAATAATTACTAAAATTTGCTAATTCTACTTTTTAATCTGGTTTTAGATGCTAACATTTGACATCCTGCAGGCACACAAGAAGACAAACATTAGATCACCTGATCATGGTTTACAATCACTTTCAGATGAGGCTATTGAGTTTCCTGTTATTGAGCATCAGCCATATAGAACTAGCCATGTGGTATATGGACTATTAAATAAATAAATATCTCATCTTCTATACTTTGGAGCTTCATTGTCTGCGCATGTGGCAAATCAGAAGGAATAGTTGTAGGAAGCAGAAAGGTTATTTATAGTTCTATATCATATTATTCATGCAGACTTAAACACATTAATTTTGGTGGAATGCCCTAGTTTAAAACATAATGATGGCATACATTTAAAAGAAGATAATCTACTTTTGATCTAGTATTTGTTTCTAGGATTCTAACATGCTAAACCATGTTATCTTGAATCAATGCGAAGTCAAAGTCTGATATTGTGGTGTCAAAAGCAACCAAAAAATTGATTGCACTCCAACATTAATGTTTTATTGTCTAATGCATAAGTGTAACTCCTTTTGTAATATCTTGCCCAAAGTTCTGAACCAGATGCTATGAAATTAAGAAATGTCAACAGGGTAACTAATACTTAAGCTAGGATTATGCATTACATGATAGATTAAGTAATTCAATTTGTCATATGAGTGTGTACTGGTTAGCTTGTAAATTTAACCCCCTGCAATTTAAAATTCCCACCAGATGTATGAGGATTCTATTTTTTTGTCACAATTTGTGTTTATCATTTTAGTTGTGTTTGTTTCATTTACTGAAGATATCTTGCCTATTTAGATTCAGGAACTCTATGATGAAGCTGGAATGTGGGGTTTCTGGAACGGTGTAGTTCCTACACTTATAATGGTCAGTAGAAAATGAGTACATGCCTTAGTCACCAAGGACACATCTTAATTATAGACTTCTAATTCTTAGGTTAGCTATCCTTCCATCTAGTTCGTGTCATATGAAACTCTAGTAAAGAAAATCAAGAGAAGGCACGATTCAAAGGCAAAAGGTGCTGATGAATTGACTGCTCTTGAGTGAGCCGAAGTTTATTTTTACCATACCTTTGCTAGGTAGTTGAAAATTTAATTCTTATTCATGTGGCTATAACTTTTTGCAACAATTTTCTGATATTTGTTTCCTTTCAATAATTTTAGTGAACAGTGATGGCAATGCTATTGCTAACTTTGTTTCCTCCTTTCAATAAACTTTATATTAATGTGTGTTTGAAATCAGTATGAGTTGCGTCTACCAGAGAACTTCAAAATGCCCTCTTGTCTCTGAATGTTCATGTGAACACTGACATATAAGATATCATTCGGAAATATTACAGTTCAAAAAAGATCATTGCAAATTTTGAAAGATTATAATTCGTGCAGATAAATCAGTTCATTCTATGTTTTGCCTACTTTTGAAATATTACCCAGTGAGTTGTCCATATCAATGTCTTTGTGTCAAGCTTCGTAAGGATTGAGTCATTTGCATTGGCTACTGGCTTTGAGCATTTTGCTAAAGCATAAGTGCATTGATGTTGTACATGACTAGGTAAAGATTTTTATTCTTGGAGCTGTTGCCAAACTAGGAGCTACTGTTGTCACATATCCCCTATTGGTAGTCAAGGTGATGATCCTCTCTATTCAGTATTCAGATTTGAATGCACTCTGCTGGTTTTGAGACGTTTTGTCTTGCTTGAGATCTACTTCACTGTGTCCTAGATTGGGGCGAGGCTGCAAATAAAACAATGATTTATCAATGACAAAAGGCATCAATACACAGGTCTTTATTCCTTGCAGAAGAACTTCAAGTTTTTGAAACAATGACAACAACTAATTGAATCGTCCATTTTAGTTCGGGAACTACTCTCTTATTTTGACTGAATCAGTTGTTTGTTTAGATTGACTACCACCTGTTTAATTCCCATACAAATTTATTCACAGGTACATTCGATGTTTAGATTTACAAGGGAATGGGCACAAAGATAGTCCAGAATGTATTTCCTGCAGCAGTCCTGTTTATGGTCAAAGAAGAGCTGGTGAGGGCGGCTTCAGTTCTGATAACGGCCGAGCTCAGACCAATCAAATCCAAGTCGAAACCATCATAACTGAATTCTTTTTCATGGTTCATTACCCATGTAAATTATAAAAGAAATTGAAATTAAAAGCCGCAAAAGTTGGAATGTCAAAGTAGTTCATCACAGTGTTTGGAGGAACTAGGCGTTTGATGGTCTACTATTTGATCGATTGTAATATAAGTATCTGAAGATTCGCTAGTTTCCTGGACTGCTAGTTTCGTTCAGTTTAAGAAGCTTCACACTGATCTGAAACAAGCGCAGTAGGAAAATTTTCAACTGCGATTTCGCCAATCCTAAGTTTTCTTTTTTTCCCTTTTGATTTAACCTGCCGAATCCATATTTACTGGAAATAAATTCACTTACAGAATTCCTGTAGCATACAGAGATCGCGAGTTGACTGTTCGAGTGTAAACGTAGGGATTGACTTTAACATTTATCCAATTAAAATACGTATCTTTTTATAAATAATTTAAATTTAATTTATTGATCCGCTTGATAAAAATTGACTAATCCTTGAAAAACTTGTGGGGTCCTAAATAACCATCACTGTTTTTTTTAAATAAAAAAACATTCTCTTTTTAGCACTCAACCAATTTTTTTAAAAAAAAATCCTTTTT
>JBAMHZ010342617.1:0-24997 GCA_037177395.1 Alpinia galanga
TATCGGATCATGGAATCTACATTTGACCTAGGCTAGCTTTATTTTAATTTTTCTTAAAAAAGAGTAATAAATAATAATAAAAATTAGTTTTGTAAGTGAGAGCAAGAAGTAAGTCTATTCTACAAATGCATAAACCTAACTACCTTCTTAGTGTATTAAACTCAGTTTCAGGCAGAGGTTTAGTAAAGATGTCAGCCAAGTTAGGTTTTTACTCAACATACTTGTGTTCAATATTTCCTTTGGTGACATGATGTCTAATGTCTATGTGTTTGGTTCGAGAATAATGCACCGGGTTCTTAGTTAAATTTATAGAACTGACATTATCAACATATGTTATAACATTTTTATAGTTAAAGTCTAAGTCTTTTAGAGTGTGCATCATCCATAATAGTTGTGATACACATTCCCCCATAGCTATGTATTCAGCTTCAGTTATAGAAAGAACAACACAATGTTGCTTCCTACTAAACCAATTAACTAGACATGACCCTAAAAACTGGCACCCTCCACTTGTGTTCTTTCTGTTTAACTTACAGCCAGCATAATCAGAGTCTAAATAACCAATAAGTTTAAAGTTTGTACTTCTAGGGTACCACATACCTACAATGATTAATCCTTTAATGTATCTAAATATTCTTTTGACATGCGTTAAGTGTAATTACTTAGCACATATTTGATATCTAGCAGACATACTTACCACAAATAATATGTCAGGTCTGCTTGCGGTTAAGTGTAATAGACTTCCTATTACACTTCTATAGTGTTTCAAATCTACTGATTTGTCATCTATATCATTGTCTAAAATTATATTTGTTGCCATTGGTGTTTTTATTTTCTTTGCATTTTCTATTCCAAACTTTTTAATTAGTTCATTCACATATTTATTTTGATAAAGATAGTTACCATCTTTTGTTTGTTTTATCTGTAAACCTAAAAATAATGTTAATTCTCCTACTAAATTCATTTAAAATTCATTTTCCATTAAGGTAGTAAATTCTTTTAGGAATTTTGAGTTGGTTAAACCAAATACGATATCATCTACATATACTTGGGCAATGAAGATATCAGATTTTATGGTTTTTACGATTAGTGTTGCATCTATTTGACCTTGGTTGAAACCTTTTGAGACTAAGTGAGCTGATAGTCTTTCATACCACGCTCTAGGTGCTTGTTTTAGCCCGTACAAAGCCTTTTTCAATTTGTACACATGGCTTGGAAATTCTAGACTTTCGAATCTATATAGATCTCTTCTTTAATAAATCCATTCAAGAATGTTAACTTTACATCCATTTGATGCAACTTAAATGCTTTATAAGTGGCATAGGCTAGTAACATTCTAATGGACTCTAGCCTAGCTATGTGTGCATACATTTCATCATAATCTAAACTTTCAACTTGATAAAAATCTTTTGCAACTAGATGTGTTTTGTTGGAGCAATCTTGCCTCAAGATGGTCCAGTGTGACCATAGGTTTTGGTGTTTGGGCAAAGGGTTTAAGTTAGGCTTTCCTTTGTATTTGATATGTGTATATGAGTCGTACAGGACTGCAGGATACACAGCTTGATGGCTTCGGGGTCCGATGAAAGATGGTGCATCCGAGGGACCGTGGACATGACAGCAATAATGAGCTGAGGGAAGCGTACTTTGAAGCATACGTGAAAGATGACATTGGAAGATGCATCTGAGGGACGAGAGCCAGACATACGTAAAAGATGACATTGGGAGATGAGCTGGAGGCTCGAATGCATCCGAGGGACGAGAGCCAAGATTAAGAAGGCTTAAAGGCAATAGTCGAGGCTGCGGAGAAGCGTCAAGTGAGACGAGTGCTGTTTGATTGTACTTGGGAATGGAAAGGGTCAAATCGGATGCCCAAATACTTGTATTTAGGGTTTTACCCGACTGGCAGTCGACTGACAACCTAAACGGCAGTTGGATCAGGATTTCAAACAGTGAAATTTGAATTTGCCCAATACCAGTTGACTGAAGTAAAAACCAGTTGACTGGCCTTGATCAGTCAACTAGGGTTTTGACCAGTTGACTGGTATAGAGTCGTTGGGGTGCAATTGATAGAAATCCCGGGAATCAGGGATGTCAGACTGGTAGCAGTCGACAGGAGTGGATTTCCATTCAACTGATGAAGGCCAGTCGACTGGAAAAGGGTTCAGTCGACTGGTGGCCGGCAGCCTTGTTGAATCTAAGGTTGCCTCTCCAAATCTATATAAGGAGAGGCTTGGGGGGATTTCTCTGATGACAAAATAGAGATGGTTAACTCCTATTAGAGTCATAGCAAAGTTGTTGAGTGTTTGTGAAAAATCGTAAGTGTTGTGCGATGTTTCTCCACCGACAAGGAGCATCGACTTAGCTGAGGCGTGATCCGCTAAACGATCGGAGGCGTCGTCCACCTTACGGACTGCTGTGGAGTAGGAGCTTTATCTCTGAATCACGTACATTGGTTTGTTGTACTTGTGTTATATTTTCTATTATATTTTACTGTGTTAACAATTATAGAAAGTAAATGAACAAACAATGACCATTTAGGGGCAAACAACTATTCACCCTCCCTCTAGCCGGTGTAACAATCCCTAACATTTTATTCATCTTCTCATGTCAAAAATATATATATATATATATATATATATGACAAAAAAAATTCTAACACTAAAATATATACCATCTTTCAGCTTTTTATAATCCGTCAGACAAGTTGCTCCTTAAATACACTAATTGAATAAATTGTGAAAAAATCTCGAGCAAATATAATTCTCTTTTTACATATAAAAATTGATGTATAAGAGAAATTGTTACTAGAGGTAAATGAATGAAAGAATTCGTCTGAAATGATTTCGACACTTTAGAAAAATAAAATAGCACACTAGAGGAATAAAATGGAGATAATGGGCATATAGCAAAGAGTAATTGTAGTAATGATTAATCTATTACAATTTGAAGCCTTTCAGAGTGAATCTTATTTACCATCAATAGAACTGCAATTTTATCTATTCGACTACTTACCTTATAATTTTATTAGCAATAAATAACCATCAATCGAATAATTCTATTACTAATTCGCCTACCTTATAATCTTATTAGCAATGATCATTGCCCAAGGGCATGGTTTAGCAGCAAAGATGAGATATTTCATAGGAAAATATAGTTCAATTCTCTGTTAAAGCAGGGTCAGTGATGAATTTTTAAAAAATCTATAGAAGTGATCCTCTGTGCAGGAGTTTGTTTGGCCAATAGAGTACGATTTTGACATTGGACAACCTTTCAAAGATAATGCAATTGTGGAGTCTGGACTGACCAGCTAAAAAGTTATGAGTATTTCTTTGATTTACCTAGATGGTTAATAGAGATCCACTAGGGCTTCAACCTCTTTCAATTCAGCTGTTGAAGGAGTATCCTCAAAGGACCGTAAGGCAGAGCTAACCATCTCCAGAGATTAGCCAGGCCAAAAGTTCAGACACTCTAATATTAACAAAAAAAAAATATTAGCAATGATTATTATTCAGCCAATTGATTTAAATCTAGTGTTAGTTAATTGTTTGTCTTGTCATTCAACTCTTTGAAAATTGCGATTGTTCTTCTAGTGATCATATGATCGATCACTAGTAATCAACTAATTTAAATAGGTTGACTATCCCCAGGGATTAGTCAGGCCAGAGGTTCAGATACTCTGATGCTAACAAAAAAAAAAATCAACTAAATTAAATAAATTCTTAGCTAAAAATTTAAATGATTATGTTACCGATCAACTTATTCAAATAATTCTTTGATTTTTTTGACCATAGATAAGATTTTAGTAAATTCCATGTACTTTTGTTTAACTCATATCTTCTATCACAACAGAATCATATGATTGTTCTCAATTGATTTTAAACTTAAAATTGCATATAAGTTGACTCAACAATCCCAATTCCAATCAATTGTTCTGCATTTAGTCAGCTAAACTTAGAACAAAAACTCATTCTCTTCTCAAACAACTAGCTACTAATCAATTGCATCACAAGCTTGATTAATCAATATCAGTTAACTAATGTTGTTTTATCTCGAGTTAAATTGTTGACTTCAGCTTGGAATATTGAGTAGAAAGCTTCTTCCCCAAAACAAAAATATATTTCGGACTAAAGAAAGGTTTTAACCTTCCTACATTGACAAGTTTTTTCCACAAAGGAACCCGAAATGGATACACAATGTACTGAAGAACACACAGAATCACCAGCCAAGGAAGAATAAACTTGACAATGTTTCAACAGCCATTGCTGAATTAAAATTACAGGAGTTCTAATACCCTTTTCTTCTCCTTTTTTCCCCCACATTTGATGTCCTAAACATCTAAACCCTAGTAGACAGAGCCTGTCGCCATGTTTTGAACTCCTACAGTACCGAAATATACACGTTTTTAAGTACTGAAAAACTTGGCATTCAAACAAAGCCTCAAACTCAACCTGTTTTTTTTATTTAGAGTGAAAAAGAAAAATTAGAAAGCTGGCCAAACTACTCTCGTTAACTGTACAGAATTTCATCAATTCCATTCGACTGAGAACTCTCCTAAGCAGCATATGACGACGAAGACAGGGCTCCGATGTGCTTTTCTGTAAAGAGAAAGATCAGCTCAGTCATAAGGAATCAAGATGTTGAATGTCTTACATGAGCAATTACCTCCTGTTGCCACTAGCTTCTCGACCCGTGCGACGATGTGCTTGCCGTATGTATATCTCTTCAAACCATTCTGGTGAACTTTGATGCGTTGAAGTATAAGTTCTCGATTTTTATCATCGCATGTCTCGAGAACCTTTTGTACGACATAGTTACCGAATTGATCCTTCATCATAGCCTGCCAATGAGATTGCAACAGGGTTTAGTCTTTACACAATTATATCCTTAGCAGTTTGACTTCTTCGAGTAGTTGAATGTAGAAGATGCATCAGTGAGTACCTGCAGAGGTTCATTTTCATCAGTGGAACCAAGAATCTCATTTATCAAGACTTGACGTTCCTTGGGGGTGCCAAATGTCAGACACTTTTCGACAACATTAGAAGCATATTTTTGCTGGCTCATCTTAACTGTCTGTCCAGCAAGCTTGGCAATTATATCCGATCGCTCTTCTGGCTTACCATATTGCAGAACATGCTATCAACAAATAAATGAATAAGGTCAGTAGTCATGGCAAATGCATATGCTAACGTGCCATTAGAAAATAGGATATATAGTTTATGCCTGAGAGCACATCAAGAAACAACACAGGAAAAAAGCATTGACAGAATAACTTATTTTTCTTAAAATCAAAATCATGACATATCTAAGACTTAGGACATGACAAAGCTATGATGCATTCATCCGAAATGAAATAATCTAGACAAAGTAAAAAAGAGTTAATAAATGCTAGAAACATACAAATACCTACTTGAATAACGTAATTGCCATACTGGTCTTGTGCCAAATCACAGATAGATTCCATGATCTCCTCCATCATAATACTCTGAACTTCTTGATCATTGCAGTGTTCTAATACCCTCTGCGAGCATCAAAATGAAGTCATAAAAGTGTGCTAGATTGCAGTTTGGGCAATTTATTCAAGATGCCTTTGTCTTAGGAGTTCGTACCTGAATTACCCGACAACCATATGGGTGAGTGGAAAGGGCCACAACATGACCAAAGAATGCTTCTATGATAAATTGAATATTTTCTTGAGGAATACATTCGATGCATTTCTGGATTACGTGGTTTCCATTCTGATCACGAACACATTTCATAACATGTCCCTTAAGCTCTAGCACCATTTGAGCCTTCTTCTCTATATCAACTACTTCCAGAGCCTGCAAAATAACACAAATGTATGAGAACAATTCAAGCAAGGAAACAAAAAACTGTATTTCTCCCCAGTTTTAGCTTATGCAATTGACAAGCAGCTAGCCGGCTGGCTCATAATGATTAAGTACAATTATGAGGCCAAGACCTGGAATATATAACTTGCTACCTGCATGAGCATTCTACTTTGCATCAAATACTATAAGCCAAACTTCCTAGGTTTTTACAGATGCATAAGAGTGGAACCATATTATTAACTCAAACTTTCCCTTAATTATTGATGAATCAGAGAGAGTGAATGATTTTTTTTTGAAGGAGACAAGACTTACCATTGTAAGGTGCGTATCGATTAAGAGTAATTGTTAAGATTTGGCAAAACCTGAATATTGATATCATCATAACCAGAAATAAGGTTAGGCACATTATTTGATCCATCTCTTATATACTCATTGCAAACATGGTTGAAAATTTCTATACTCATCGACTAAATCTATATGAACAGTGAATATGGATACCTGACAAAATCTACGGGAGATTTGTTTCAGTTGCCAGAATATCAAATTATGCAGTCTCAAGTTTATGATTGAATCTTGGATCATGTGTAGGCTTGCTATGTTTGTGATTGAATCTTGCAGCTTTAATCCAGTATCTGTTCAAATTTGGTGCTACAACAACTCCATATTATTATTATTATTTTTTTTTAGTTAGTACTAAGTATCCAGTTCTTCAGTTCTTCGAGCCAACTAATCTTGGAGGTAGTCGGTCCAATCCCATGGAAGTTTCCCACCAATCACTAGGTTAAATCCGGAAATGTTCGCAGTTGGTGGTCTAGCAGCCCAGCATTCCAAAGTTTTTCATCCCACTGGAGGAAAATATCCTATGGTACGCCGTAGCCCAGCATGGGCACCCTGCCACTGCAATGTCCATATTATTTGGTCTAATAACTAAATGGTCAATTAATTGAATCAAGAAAGTTTATATTATTGGCAATGTTGTCGATTCAAAAGTTTTATTTAAGGGTTCCCAACATATCCTAATCATTAGAGACTTTCCTTATGGTTTTTTGTACAGAAATATTTGTTATAAATGACAAAGCATAGTCTGAAAGTTGAAATGTTCATGTGATGTATTGCAACATAAGCATTGGAGAGCATTCACCAATGGGAAATTCAATTTGATCGTTCAATTGCTAAGCACTATTGAACCAAAAAATAAACAGAAGAAAAAAGGTACAGACGAACCTTTTGAATTACTCTACAACCATACATTTGAAGGCTGAGAGGCAAAACATAACCAATCAGCTGAATTGCAAGTTGCTTCCTCTGAATTTCGGTACCATGCTCAAAGAACTGCCAATGCAAGAAGCAATTAGAGAAATAAGAACCACTTCATTAACAGTTAACAAGAATAAAGAAAAACATACTTTTTGAATGACATAATTGCCAAAAACATCAGTCATCAAAGAATGCGCACTGGAGATTATTTCAGGAAAGATCAAGATCTTGTCTTCAATTGAGGCAGTTTCAAGTTTCTGCTGAATGAAACGACTTCCAAGGTGATCCTTTCTAGAAACACACAAAAAATGGTAGTAATCAAATCACAACTATGTCCATTAAAGACAATACAGAAAGAGCACCTGAACTCCACGGCATGACCGACTATATCTGAAAGTTCAAATAATCTGGTTTTGTTGCTCTTGAATTCTAATAACAAAGACGAAGAATAACCTTCTCCAACTGCACTGTTCTCTGGGAACCACGAAACGTTGGATGCTCCTATTTGACTTTGAGCTGTGGACAGCATTTGGCATAAACGCCCATTTTGTCTAATTGGACTTGCAGAGTTCAAGAGAGTGTGGGCAGCAGTTGATATTTTACTTGCTGGATATGGCATGCCCATACCAAAACCATGATTTCCATATAAACCATTATCTAAACCATTCAACTTGCCAAGGTGAGGAACACCATATCTGTCGTTCGGATTTGTAAGCACACTTCCCATATATGGATTCTGGTATTCAGGCAAATCCATGTGTGATGGACCAAGAAATTTTCCTCCCAAAACAGGGCTCAAGTAGCCAGCAGCATGTACTGGATCAGCATGGTCCAATGAATAGTGTCCACCTACTGACTCCATGGATTGTCGATGAAAACCAGATTTCAACTGGTTATGGATTGCAGTAGGTTGCCCTTCTGCACCATGTCAATAATGTCAACGCATAAAGATAACCCATAGGAGTAAGGGGAGGAAGAAGGGGAACTATGAAACTATTTGATGCGTGAATATGAATATGCGAATGGAATATCTTATAAAAAAAATTATTTGCATATTTGTTATATACACACGGTTAAGATCAGATTAAATATATTATTTGAATGGGTAAAAATGAATAAATAAATCAAAATAGGGAGTAGATGTCAAGCGAATTAATGTCGGTGCTCCATGATTTGCAGCTTGTTATTGACTTCGATTTGACAAAATCAAGAGCTTATCGAAAATTATGTTGACTATTAATCCAATTAACTGGTCAGAAATGACAAGTTGATATCTATATCATTGGATGCTACCTCTGACAAATTCAAAACTGCAGTCGTACCAGATTAATTAGACATACCACTTTGTCCCATAAGTTGATCTAGCGGATTTATTAATGTGGAAGAATCTGATTTGTGTTGCCGATGACCAGAAACAGCTTGGTTGTGTGCAGACAGGTTCAAATTTAAAATAGCTGCAGCTATATCATCGGAATTGCCAATTGTAGAAGCAAAGTCACGTATGTGACTTGACCTAATGCCATTGTGTATATCACCAGCCTCATTTCTCACTCCAACAGGTGGGAGGGAGGGGCTTGGCAACCTTTGAATCAATAAAGGATTAGTATTTGTATTTCTGCCAAGAGGAGGTTCCTCTGCTGCTTCACCAGAGGAACCAACACTTCTCACCCTAACAAAGCTGGGTGAAGATGCCCTAAATTGCAGACCATTTAAAGCTTCTGATTCATCAAAATTTGTTAGCATGACATCAGAGAGTCTTCCAGGATCAGCATTTTCATATGCATTGCGACTGACTGGGCGTGAAATATGTCCAGCAACAGTTGGATGAATGAGTTCTTCCTGGACAAAAAGGAATATGCAAAGGTAAGGAATTAAATTCCTGCATCAAACAATAATCATACATCCATGGCATATGTGAAATGAAAGTGCTACAATGAAGAAAAAAGATAACCGGAAGT
Source organism: Alpinia galanga (assembly GCA_037177395.1). Taxonomy (NCBI): domain Eukaryota; kingdom Viridiplantae; phylum Streptophyta; class Magnoliopsida; order Zingiberales; family Zingiberaceae; genus Alpinia; species Alpinia galanga. Next base: position 9,044 of record JBAMHZ010342617.1, read on the forward strand.
ACATTGACTTAAAAAAAAAATGGAATAACTAATAAGATGAAAATTTAGGTGCCTATTCAAGCACTTGTTTTTCATTTTGATTATTGAACCTCAGACAAAAATTAAAAAAGTTCACAAGTGACATTTTCAACATAACCTAGAAGATAATTGGTGTTGAATGGGGAGAAGAATGGTAGAGTCATACAGGAACTACAGCAGTAGATTAGCAGATCTAGGCATGCAGTGAAATTGAGGGAAGGGCATAGGATTAAAATGATGAACGAATGGCAACAGCATCATTACATAAAGATAGTTGTGGAAGGAGACTACTGGCTGATGCAAAAGAGGTTGATGCAGTCAATAAAGGAAAGAGAGGAAAGACAAAGAACAAACAAAATTAAGTCCATAAAACTAGATGAGGTACCTTTTAGCAGAAAGTAGTACATTTATGAGCCCACTAACTCCACTACATGGCACAGACATTACTAGTAAATCTACAGCAGCGACTCGATAAAGACACTCATAAATACTAGAATACTTTAAAAAAACTCTGCTGATTAGCTAAGTTCCTACTGCATCAATAGCCTATGCAGCATGATTCACAGTACAAGGTTGCTTCCATGTAAAAGTCCACAATACATCAATTAAAGAAAAATCAAGAAAAAACACCATGGAGTACCTGGCAGTCAAATAGATGTGCCGAACTCATAGGGGAAATGCACCAATAAAGCCCTAGATATGCAAGTAACAGTCCTATAGTTTCCCTTCCAAGTCAAAAGAACAAATTCTTGGTCGTTAAAAAAATTCTTCACCAAAAAGTTCAGCAAAACATTCCACAATATGGAACCACAAACAGCTAAGAACGAAATTTCTAGGATGATGCATGAACAAGCAAAAAATTAGGCTAGAAAGAAGTTCTTTTCGCTCTTGTATTGTATGAAACAATGTCACAGGGGAGTACATGCGTGAACATGTAACTATTTACACAGTTTTATCTAATTTATTTAATGAATTTAGTGTATATTTCATCTGATAAAGTTGTTTCTTAATTTAGGATAGCGAATCAATCAAGGTTAACTCAATAAAACCCATGGTTGTTATGCCATAGAATGTTACTGAGATTTATAAATTAAGGATGACATCAAAGGAATGTTACAAGTTTGAAAATGAGGCGAATGGTATTTCTTGTTTCATCTTCTTTGATGACTTTCACCTATCTTTGTTCATAGCATATTTTCATGGCAGGTATGTATCATGATAGTTTAGGATATAGGGTAGTAGAATTACATGTCATTTAATCAGGGATGGTCACACGTTGCCTTGTTTGGTATGTCAAACATGGTCAACGGTGCTTGCAAAATTAAAGATATCTAGGAATGCACATATTATATACAAATTTCTGAAGAGGTAGTCTACAATCACAATCCTATCAACAGTGATCAAGATCCGTCCACTTTTGTTGCAGTTAAGGGAAGTTAGAAGGTGAAAATGAAAACAGTGTGCCTTGGAGAAACCATATATACAATTCTTTTGGATTCTTCCACCTCGTAGGACAGTGGTAGACAGAATATTTCAAGTAGACAACTAATTGTTTAAAGTATCTTGTCCTCTGCAGATTTAACGTACAGAATAATGAATTGCTGGGAGAATTAAGTTCTACTACACTTGTATTTTTAAATTCTAAGTCTTTCAAGTAAAAACAGTCATATCAAAAGAGAGTTACAGTTCATCCATCCAGTATAACTGGCAGATCCTAATTCATGAGATTTGAAGTTTAATCTATAGAACATATTATATAACAAAAGAAAATATATGTAGTGAGATATAACTAAAGATTTAACTCATATATATGTCGTTTAATAAATTGTGAAGTTGAGCCCTCAATACTACATTTTCAGGGTCAACATTTGGTTCATTAACATATTGTTTCGTACGAACTCTTGGATTCCCAAACAAAGATTCATATTCCACAGAAACTTTATGCTTTGCATTGACACTTGAAAATTGAAAAAAAAAGAAAAGAAAAAGGTTTATTACTTATAAATCTTTACCGTTTGTGAAGAATTTGTTAAAAGAATCTATTTTAGACTTTAACGAGCTGGATTTGTTCTAATGATCTGATTGTGTTATGATCATTTTTACACTCTTTATTATATTTGATGCTTTTGACTAATAAGACAAGTTGAGTTTGTTACATTCAAACTTCAATCGGTACTGATTGCTTTTCTAATGGTTCTCTATAAAATTTTACAATGTGCTCATCCTTAGTTTTATTAAAACCTATTTTTCTCTCATTTCCTTTTTGCAAAGTAAAACTTCAAAGAGACTACTGCCATGAGTGTCTTATATTGCTCCCTCAATCTTATACTCATTTCTTTGTGTATCATTAATCATATAAAATTTATAGTTCTTGATAGAGACACAACAACAAAACTGGGAGATTGGTCATGCATCTTGAATAATTGCAGACCAGAACTTGAAGCCAATGCTACAAAAATGGCCTGAGCTAGAGCATGCCACAAATTATAATACTTGTGCTTTATTGATTATCTGGAAAACTAGGTCCCATATTATTGCGTGTTTTATTATTATGTGAAACTTTTCTTAAAAAATTGTAATAGCTTCTTGAATTCATGGCTATTATCATGTTACAAATATAACTGAGAATAGTCTAAGCAAAACAAATACAAACAAATTAACAATGTCACTGAAACATGACCATGTAGGCATCCAATTAACTACTTATATAGTGGCAATTATAGAATAGGTTCTTGCTGAATATGCCATGCACGACAAATTGAACAAATATTAAATTAACAGCCGAAGAATGGGTTCAGAGAAGTCTAGTTACCTGTATTGCATCTGCAAAACTTTTCCTTCTTGCACCGAGTCCAACATCCTGCAAACCTATAAGACCATCAGTATTCAGATCGAGCCACTCTCCCAGCTCGCTATTGCAGCGATTCTTTGGCTGCAATAATCCATTGGACCTCAGCATTTCCACTTGTCCATCGTGCTTTGGAAAGCCTAGCTGTGATGAAAAGGGGGAGCTACCGCCAACCTCAGTCTCTGCAAGTTCTTTTCTGCCACGATGATCACCAATTCCTCCAAACAAGGATGCCCCCGAATGAAGCCTCTGTCTTACACGCCAATCCTCCTTTGATATCGCCGGGGGCGGCAACCTCGGATTTGATTTTGCATAGGAATAATAGTAAGCCAAGTAGGCCGGGTGTGACCTCATCTCCTCCTCCGAGGGCCTAGTCGAAGCGTTACGATGGTGGAAACCAGGAGGCTCGGTAATACCAGCAGACCCGTAAAGGCTCCTGAGGGCGTTTACTGATTCATTGATGGTGGGCGGCGCACTGCCGCTCCGGCAAATATTGAGCTCATCCGGATCGAGATCAAACAAGTTTCTATTCTGCTGCTGCTCGCCACGCAAAGCCTCGATGTCCCTCTCGTAATCGTCGTCCAAGCTCCCACTCGAAGGGGCTACAGGCGCCATCTTCACGGGGCTCCACGTCGCCATCTCCAAAACCCCAGCTCCAAAGAATTCCGCAGCAAGTGCTGGATCGTCAAATGTGCAAAAAGGTCGATACAGGACCCTCAAAATAAGCAAGAACCGTGAAATCCAACGCAAAAATCCCACTTTTACGAGATTCACCTCATTGGATCGATCTCAAACAGAGGCAATCGCAATTTTTTCTTACCAAAACACGAAATTGACGGAAACAGTCATTCCATATTGAATCGTAAACTAGAACCGAGAGAGCTGATTCCGAACACAATCGAGTGAAGAAGAAGAAGAAAAACAAAGATCAAAGTTATTCCCTTTCCTAATCACCGCAGGGGAAGGATCGAATCCAATAAGTATAATAGGACAAAAAAAATCCTAATGCTTAGAAATTCAAGATAATTTGGATTCGAGAGAACTGCTAGGGAAAGCAAGGCGGCGCAAAGGCGAAGAAGGAAGCACAGGGAGGGAAAAAAAAAAGAGAAGAAAGGGCTTGGACGAGGTATTATTACTGGGCGATCAGAACCGTCCGATCGAGCTCGGACGACATTTGATGAGAACACCCCTCCATCCTCGGCCATTGTCGCTGATGGTGCGATCTCAGCCGTCTGATACGGCGAATCTATTTTGACATCGGGCGTAGATTTCCCCATCGGCGATAACGTTTCCGGAGAAGCTCGCACGTTTAGTTATACTGTGTAGTACAATGAAATGTATAATATAATAAAATAGAATGTATATTATATTATTATATTTGATTAATATTTATAATAGAATTTTTAATTATAAGAATGATTACATTATTACGTTTGGAATGTGTATTCATTTTTACTGTTGACTGTCGGCGGCCAATCGCTACCGCCACCGCTTGTTGTCGTTGCCGCCGCCGCCATGGCTGGTCGGCTGGCCGGTGATGGCCGATCGATGGCGTTGATTTATTCACCTTGTAATGTAATCTGAATTATATAGATTCTGATCTATAATCTAAATTACATAGTTTTTTTATATTTTATAATTCAGATTATATTACAATGTTAAAAGTATAATAAATAAATGAATAATGTAATTTACATTACAAACTAGATTATGGTTTACTAAACATGGTCAGTTAAGTATTTTTTTTATAAAAAAAATCTAAGTATTTAAGTTTGGACCGATTAAAAATCAAATTTTAACGGTGCAATAATAAAAATTACTGTCTTATAATTTAAAATTTATGAATTTAAATATTAAAAGCAAGTCTCTTATAAAAAGTAAAATAAGATTATATATAATAGATTCTCCTAACCTCGTATAATGAAAACTTTGTGTATGAGATTATTTTTTTTTTATCAAAGAACAATAAATGCTCTCAAGATTTAAAAAAAAAAAAAAATAGATAAATTATATAAGAGAAAAGTTTATGACGTTGTCATATTCACATCTTATAATAAAGAGATTAAGTTGAAGGTGGTCGATGATCTAATAAAACTGTTGAGCTAGGGTAGAATAACTCAACTCAAGAAAAGACAAATTGAACTGGTTAAAAATAACTCGGTGAGAAGAAAAATTACTGAGTCAGGATAGAACGGCTCGACTCAAGATAAAACTTACCAAGTTGGTTGGAAACAACTCGGCGAAAGGATAAACTGTCGAGTCAAGATGGATGACTCAACTCAATATAAATATGTCAAGTTGGTTGGGAATAACTTGGCAAAAGGAGAAACTATCGAGCCATGGTGGAATGGTTCAACTCAAAATAAGATATGTTGAGTTGGTTGAGAACAACTAGACAAAAGGATGAATTGTTGGACTGACATGGAACAGCTCGACCGGTGAAGAGGAATGTCAAGCTGAGGATTAATTTTACAAGAAGGGGAAAAAATATTTAATCAGGGAAGAACAGTTCAACTAGAAAAAGGAGAATATAGAGTTGGTGTAAAATGGCACGGTACAAAGAAAGAATTCTGATGCTCCACAAGGGGGACCACAGAAAATATTCCTTTTATAAATTGTTAGAGTTTATGCCTACACGACTCCTCTGATAGCTAAGAGAAGACACCTCATAAGAATATTTCATACAAGGGTCATGCTACTAATGGTCTAACAACATCATCATTTCTTGTCATCTGGCGATCCACGTGGACATCCTATACAGAAGCTGTCCTCCAACAGCTTAACAGAAAGCATTGCAGGAGTGATCATGGAGACATGACGCCTTGCGTGACCATAAAAAGGGAGGAAGAGAAGGAAGAGAGGGATTAGTCCATCATAATTCATACATTTTCATTCTACTATTTCTTCTTCTTCTTCAGTCTCTTTATTTTCTCCTCATACACATCTCTAATTTATGCATCGGAGAGTCATTAGCTGGGAAATCAACAATTGTCTGATATAGTATTAACTTTCTTAAGGGAGAAGACCAGACATTTTACTGTTGTGGTCTGGAGATAACTCATCCTCAAGTCATCCTAGAGAACTGAAAAATCTAAGCCGCATCATTCGATTTAGTAAGAGTTCGTTTATGTTTGTTTAATATATATCAAAGTCAATTAAATAAATAAGTTTGAATATATATTTGTTCAGCTTGTTAGTGTTCTCGAATAATGTTCGCTAAAGTTCCCGAGCTATGATGTCAGAAACCCCTGAATTGATCCCTAGCTATGGTGTATTTGTGAACTTTTCTCCAAATAGAAGTCGGTCTCTTAGGATGTCGGATATGTTGAGATAGCCCACGTTAGCACTCTTTCAATGTACCTCCCTCTTCAGTAGGGACAGTTGAGAGGGGAGGGTGTTAATGTGACAATTCTACATTTTTAAATAGTATTTGTGAATAATGTTCATAAATCCAACTTATAAATTATGTTTATAAACAAAACACGTGAATCATGTTTACGATTAAACTCATTTATAAATTTATTTATGAGCTTATTTATACTCACTTGAATTGTATATACTAATCAACCAAATAAATATTAAAAACTTCAAATAAATAAATAAGAGTTAAGAGGTTGATAATATTTAAATAAGTCAAGCTTAAATAAATTTGAATCAAGTTTAATTCGAACTTGATTAGAAACTCGATACCAGTTTAATTCAAATTCGAACCAAGTCCGATCTTTAAAAAATAATAATAATAAGTTTAAGCCGTTGTTTCCATAGCTTGATTAAATTTAAGTTTAATTTGATTTTATTATCTTATTAAATATCCTAAATACTATAAATAACGAAAAAAATGATTTCACTCACTGTCTACCCCAAATTGTAAAGGAAAAGTAAACTACAGTATCAAATGACCTCCTAGTGGGACGACACTCCCTATAGAAAATTCATCCCAGGGATGGGATCGACTATTGTTTAATTAAGTAAATCTATCATTTGAGTACCACCTCAGTTATGTGCATAGGGCTAATCCTGAAAGCCCCTAGGGCTAATTCAAATTGTCAGTACAGTCATATTAAGGTTTAAAAGGATAAATGATCGATTCATGAAATTCATCGTTATTCTATTGATGACTCCACATTTCTATATTAGTCACTTGACATCTTGATTTATCTCTTCATATATAGGGACAACGATGAGGGGTCACTAATGTGATGGTTCCATATGAGGGTAATCTTGAATACTATAAAGCTTCGGCTTGATTTGATTTGTTTATGGTCCTAATTTATTCGATGAATTAGATTAGTTAAATCTATCAAAACTCAATCGGTTGATCCAAGCCACGACCCAATCTATCAAAACTCAATCGGTTGATCCAAGCCATGACTTAAATGGGTCGTGGCTTAGATGCATGTTGGACTACTAGGTCACTCGTTGCTCATACTTTTTGATTTATTTTGACGATTAATAAAATTTTTTTATGTGAATAAATTGATTGTCCTAAGATTAATCGAATCAAATCTTAGACTTTTAAGAAGATGCTATACATGGAAGGTGAAACTTTCATTAGTTATTATTTTTTATAATACTACCCACAATTTTAAGAAATATAATAAATAAACAATCACATGTACCTCGTGCACGACAATTCTAATAAAATAATTGCGTGTGCCATTATTAAGAATAATATTTATTCCATACAATGTATATTATATTATTCTTATTAAAATATGTATTCTGATTGAGAAAAATTAAAATTCAAAATATTCTTTTTCAAGGCTGTTATAATTACTATAACATAATCAAAAAATTATTTTTATTTTTTGATTATAATAATAGTTGCTGTAGATATTTTTATTAAAACATTTTACATAAAAACGGTTCAACCTTCTTTAAAATTATAATAGTCATTTATTTTGATATATTTCAAATTTAAATAATTTTGATTAAGCTGATAAATAATATTTTATAAATAATTTTTTAATCAATTCATTAGGGCACAATTTTAAGTTAAAAAAAAAATAAGAGAGACAATCTTTTAATCAAAATAGTAATTGAATAGCACCTTTTAATTATTTTTTTGTCCTATTATAAAATTAACTTGAAAAATACGATTATATGATATAAAAATTAATATTTTAAAAGATAATTTATTTTGATAACGTACGGCACCATTATCTTATTGTGGTATAATTTTAATCGTGTTAAAAATATTGTAAATTGAAGGATAAGATGGTAAAAAGAAGAAATTTATGAGTATTTTTACGAAAAAGGCAAACGGCGGCGGGCTTAAATAAAAAAAGTTGACAGCTTTTCAATGGCAGCCCTCAAAGCGGGCGGAGTAGAGGCGTGAGTTTGGAGGGCCGGCGAGGGAGATGGACGGAGTGGCGATCGTGGCTCCGCGGCCGGCCGTGATGGTCACCAACGACGACGGAATCGATGCGCCTGGACTCCGCTTCCTTGTCGATCTCCTCGTCGCGGCTGATCGGTACCGCGTCCTCGTCTGCGCTCCCGATTCGTGAGTTCACCACCTCCATCCTTCTGCAATTTCTCTGCTTTTCTTCTTCTCTGTGTATAGCGAGACAACATCGGGTGCTTGATTAATTTTTTGTGTGTGTTTATGCAGTCTGCGTTAAACTTTAGTTATTTACTCGCTCGCTCTGTCGCACTGTAATTAATTGGATGATACAATTTGATCATGTTTTTGTACTTAGATTCGCTAATCTGACCTCGTGCATGATAAATTTCGTTCCTTTGTAGGGACAAATCAGGTGTTAGTCATAGCATTACTTGGCATTGTCCTCTTAGAGCCAAACGTGCTGAGATCACGGGTGCTACAGCTTTTGCAGTATCAGGTTCTTCCATCTGCCCAATAACCTTGCTTATGAATTGAGAAAACATTATTTGAACATACCGTCAAACTTCTTTTTTTATATATAAAAAAAATCTTGGGGTAAATCGAAGTAATCAAATGTCAATCTCCTAATGTTACTCTTCAAGTGTTTGGCTTAAGTTGCGGCCTATGACTTGTGTAGAATGTGAAATTATGTTTTTTGGGCTACCTGAACTAGGAAATTGGAAGTCTCTTTGAACGTTAGAAAGCACTATCCAATGTGCACTGGAGGAGGCAAGAGGTAGATTGCCCTGTGTTATTATGACTAGCAGGTTATAATGACACTCACGTGGGTCCTAATTTTTCAAAATATTTAACCATAGTTTTTGAGATGAGGAAACTCTTGTTTGAATAATCTCCACTCATTATCACCCCTTTTAATTTCCCCCCTTCATCTTCTTCCACTGAATCTCCAATTTGCAAAAACTGTCACCTTATTAAGTCAATTATGATAGAAGTTCAGTGAATTCAGTTGACAGATATTTTACTGGACAACCAATTGGCAGTATTTCATGCTTACTGGAAAACCAATTGGCAGTATTTCATACATGCTATGGCAAAACATTTTTGAAACTTTTAAATGAAATGACAAATTTATCCATGACCATTCTTCCCATTGGTAATGGAGTTATGTTCACAATTCTTCACGTCCAATATTCTCATGAGTTTCCATAAATTATGTTCTCGTGTGATTTGTAGGCACTCCTGCAGATTGTGCATCTTTAGGAATTTCTGGGAAGCTCTTTGATGGCATGATTCCTGATTTGGTAAATTCTAGATCAAATTTCCTCCACTCACATTATGCATCATTTAGTACCTGTTCTTGCTTTGTTTACTTGTAATGGACTACATACAATGGGTTATGAGGCATTATTCAATTGTAAATTTTTAGTACATCACTAATTTGAGGTTGTATTATACCTGCAACATACAGGTGATCAGCGGGATCAATATTGGAAGCAATTGTGGATACCATGTGTTAGTTTCATTTTATTCAATTTTTTTCTGCTGAATTTGCTTTTATAATCTTATTGCTTGTATCAGTATCAGTAAAGACTCAGTTCTTATAGCTAAGGAGCACTAAGAGGAGGAATTAAGTAACCTCAGTTATTTTTTTGGATGCATTACTTAGTTCTGTTCATAGGTTACAGAGTTGACATGTTCTGTGATCAAAGAAAATTTCAAATTTCTCCCTGCTCTAACTGAACAGTCTGCACTCCAGATGATTTGCATTCTATTGTTGGCCTTCACTGATAGTGAAATTTCATTTTACTTGACTCAGGAATAATTACTTGATTATATTTAAAGGCTTAATAAAAGCATTCAAGAGCAACAAGAGCCGATGACTTCTTGGCTAATTTTATTTTTTTCACATATCATTCTTGGTGCTCCAAATGCCAAGTTAATTATTTTTTTAAAGATCCCTCCAGTAGAAAGGACTGTAAATTAGCTAAGCCCTGCCAAGTTTTACCAGTTTGAAGTTTGTTCTTAGAAATCTTGTCACGGATCAACAATTTCTGAGCCTACACTTTTGAAATTACTATTCAAGCTCGTTTTCTGAAAATCACTCTGTGCTTGAGCTTGACTCCAGGCTTCAGAGCTTGGACTACAGATTACTTGAGCCTAGCAAAGATGAGTTTTTTCTTGCACTGGCTTGGCTCAGTATTTTACAACTTTAGTCATCTGCAAGTTTCAACCTTGAGCATGCTTAAATATTGATGTTGAAATTGGATTGAGCTTTGAACTACAAGACAAGATTGTTGTCTGTGATAACTCTCCTGGTTTCACTTGTATCCAGGGTATACTCTGGGACAGTAGCTGGTGCTCGTGAGGCATTCTTGTGTGGTGTACCTTCTGTAGCTATCTCATACGACTGGTATGTTAGGATTTTATCATTTGGTTGAAGTAATCTTTTTCTTGAATACCCTAGTCTGTTAAGAAAAGTAATTTTAGCATTTTCCTGTGTGCTATCAGTATTATCTTCATCCTTGTTTACAATTCAAGCCTTCAATCTTCAGCCATATTTATACAATTCAAAAGGCTGAAAGGTGACACAAGTTTGTTGATTTGACTTAATGAACACAACCTAAGTCTACAAAGAGGGTTGGCATATCTTGTGAACTAATATACGTTTTCCCAGGACAGATTTTTGATTATTTATTTATTTCCCCCATGATTTTCTTTTCCTGTTTCTGTTTTTTCAACATGACTACTAGTAATCAAATAAAACTTTATCAACTAAATCACTGGTAAGTTTGTTCTTTTTCTTTGATCTATGAATGTGATTAAGTAATTCTTACAGTTTTGAAGGATGTTTATTGCATGAGTTCATTAATTTCTTAATAATGCAATTCACTGGTTCCATATACCATCTAGTAAATAAGGATTAACTGGAGATATCTTTTAGAATCAAAATCGCCCAATTAAAAAGAATCAGAATTTTCTAAAAGATGAGGATAAAAAAGAATATTGCCATTGGGCATATTTAGTACTCTGTAGATTCAAATTCACCTATAGACTTAAAATGTGAAATGTTCAACCTCATGGTGTCCAAAGTTCAAAAACTTACTAGGTGTAGTTTATGATAGATGGGTTATTCATAATCTTTTGAATTGCACATTGAGATTCTTGGAATAATTCCGTGATTGTGGTTAGAAATTAGAATACATGGGACCTAAACACACGGAATCATGTGGATGGCATGCTATTCTGCATGCTTGTTACTGGGATTTGTGCTTCCTCATTTGTCTTTCTTAAGGCATTTATTTGATTAAAGCACACAATAAAGTATCAATAATCCCAATGCTGGAATTTAATGCCATATTCTTGCTACCATCATGTTCACTGCATATCATTGTATGCTTGATTAAGCATGTCAACCGCAGCTTGGTGGATTAGACTATATGTAACAAAATTATGACATGCCCGGATGAAACTCTATTTAATTGGTTAATTGTTTGTCTCTTTCCATCTCTCAAGTAGGGTAGTTTCTTTCCTAGCTACCTAGATGATACTGGAGTTTTTCATTCATCTGGTTTTCAGGAAGCCAAGTAAGAGCAATGCAAATGACCTGAAGCTAGCTGCAGATGTTTGCTTGCCCCTCATTAATGCTATATTGAATGAGATAAAAGCAAAGACATATCCTGAAGATTCATTTTTGAATGTAGATGTACCTTCAGATGTTGCAAACAACAAGGTGATAATTGGAACCAGAATTAGGATGTTGTTTTAAAGTGTATAAACTTTACTTTTCATGTATAGTAATTCTTGAATAATGTTCCTTGGTATATGTCACAGTTTCATTTAATATTGTTTTTTTAGTAAAATTTACCTTATCATAGTTTCTGAAAAGTGAAAACTGGCAATTTACTGTCGAACTAGCTGACATGGATTTTCTGAATCATAGTTGATCAAGCAGTCTTAAAGCTCATGCTTAACTTTGTTCCTTTGTATATCTCACCAACATTTCAGATTATAAGAATTGAGATCATATTAGAGATGTATGCCACAAGGGGTGAAAATATCTCATGGAGACATTATGATCCACTTGTTTCCAAATATTATCATAATATACACCAACAGGAAACTGCCATCTTTTTTATTGCCTAATGAGAGACATGAATAAACAAACCATTTTAGTTATACAGCATCTAGAATCTTGTTTAAAACCCTTTCTGGAGCATTTTCTCTTCTAGATATCTACTTCTCTGACAACTGGCACTCTCTATACTTATTTCTGGGATAAATCCAAATTGTCTGGTGTCAATCATCCTCTTTGGCCACTTATTTGCTTCCAGTGTTTTTTTTTTCTTTTCATGTACTTTTGCTATGATAATGTTAATGTTTGTGTTTCCACAGGGATTCAAGATAACCAAGCAGGGGAAATATATGGCCAGAGTTGGTTGGGAGCGAACGAATTCTATCAGACCAGCATTTGAAACTTATCAAACTTCAAACATGGATGTTGATTCTGTTTCAAGCTATGCAATTGATAGTCCATCTCAAGTAGAAAATGAACTACTTTTTAAGAGGGTAAACATTTGCTTTCTTTTCATCTGTCTGCTGAATTTTACAGCCTTTCCTCACATCTAAAGTTGATCATACGTTGCTCCTTTTTGTTTGTAATTATTTTTGGTGCCAATTTATTCGTTTTTGCATCTCTTCTCCAAATGATTATGATTTACATTTAGTTTTCCATACCCTTCTACCATTCAGAGCAAGTTCTCTCTTTTCCATCAAGTAAATAATAATTTGTTAGCTTTAGCCACATTCATCAATTATCATTGGTTTATGCATCATGTGTTCCGTGCTGTTACTCTAATGTGTCTGGTTTACAAAATGGAATTGATAGCGAATGCAATAATTATTCCCGAATGAAATGGATAAAGTAATGAAATAAAAATCTATATTACTTAGTTTGGTTCATGGAATAAAATAAATAGTTCATTTTTAATCCTAGGTTTTTTTTTGTACTTTGTAGAAATGCTACAAGTAACAACAAAGGAATAAGTTTCCACAATAACAAGAATACCCCTTCAAGTACTAGCAATGGTTCACATGGCCAAGCCCGTCTGACATGCTTAATCCATCAGCCCAACCTTCTTAGTCCAATCAATTGTTTAGCTTTCCTAGTTTGCTTGGCCGTTCGACCCGCTAAACCTATTGGGTAGGTTTGTTTTTCCATGCCCATTCGATGTACTTGAATCGTCCAACTCGCTTAGTCTCTATGTTTCACCCTACCTAGTTCTACCATTCAAAATATCGAAATCTTGAAGAATTGGATAGAGTATGAATGGATAAGAAGGATAACTAAGAAGAATGATCAGAAATAACAATTTCTTGTTGGTATTATGAGTGCATTTTTGTAATCGAACATCAAAGAAAGCACCTCTTCCATGGAAAATCCATAGGGAATAAATATCTATTCGGAAGAATCGGATGTGCCATAATAAATTATTCTTTTACTGTGAATTAGCAATCTGAAAGTTTGATATCATGCATTAACAGCTTCAATGTATCCAATTTCAAAGTTTATGCTAAGCATCATTGATAAAGCCATTTTATCATAAAAAAGCATTGATTTGAGTCGATGAACTATGCATATTTGGATTCTATCAACAAAGCCATTGAACCCTAACTTTCTAAAATAAATAGAACTTAAATCTCCATTAATTTTACTCTTTTACATTCTTTGAGCAGGTTATCAACAGGAATAATGTAGCAAGGGAGGAAGAAGAGGATATAGACCACAGAGTTATCCAAGAAGGATATGTGAGTTCGCTTCCTTTTTCTTCTTTTTTTTTGATTTTATTCCCTTATTTGCATTGGCATTACTGAGGATACTTATCGATATTGCGAATATCATCATTTCTCCAGATCACAGTCACCCCTATAACTGCCCTCGCTCACACAGTAACTGAAGATGTGACTTTCTTCAAAAATTGGCTCACGCATTTAGCAGAACATTCATCTTCTTCATCCTTATGAAGTGAGTGTACTTGAGCTCTTTTTGTTTCGCAGCATGTTTCGTTTCTAGCTGTCTGTTCTACCGCATGCCTCTTTTCTCAAAATGCCAGAAGAATTTCGGAATCATTGAAATATTTACCAACTCTTATCATTTTACACCCCTAACCATTAACACTGTTAGTTTACTCGATCGGAAAATGATGTGCCATGCCTATGACATATCTGCACCACATTATTCCTTAAGATGAATAACAATTAGTGCTTTCGACTATTTTGAGATTATGGTAGGCATTTTGAGAAAGGAGGTAAAATGGTGGCCAAATGCAACACAACTTTCTCCCTTCTCTTTTTATCGATATGCAATTGATGTTCCTACCCTTCATTCCTACAGGCATTTGAAAGAACTGGGAGCCATCTGCCTATCTCATTTGAAGATTACTTATCGCAAACTGCTCTCCTTGTTATTGGCACTCAGTTAGATTCAATTCATGTAGCACACTCTAAACAGCTGCAGCAAACTCATTTTACTTTTATCCTTCTTCTTTAAAGTATCACCACTGGTGCAAAAAAAATCCCATCAGGGTTTCTTAAAGCATCAATAAAATAAACTACCATTCCAAACTTTTAGAACTCTAGTCATTTAACCTCCTAATTATTGACAATTGTGTTACTGTTTGTACCTTGGCTATTCTGCTTAATCATAAACTCGGGAATGTTAGGCTGCTGGATTCATTGCCAGCGCTTTCTAATTAGTCATTTCAGGATTAGTCTACCTAAAGAGTTGGATATCTAGTGTTAATTAAAAAAATGTATTTTGTTGAATGACTTCTCAGGCACGGTGCGATGATAAAAGATGGCATAGTTGCCCATACTATAAGGGTTCGATTAATTTTAGAGATGGATGGTTCAATTATATGAAAGTTTTTTTTATTGACTATTATAATAAATTTAAAAAAATGCAAATGAGTTCTAAAAGATGGTCCAACATTATCGCGGACGTGTGATATGCTCTGCCAGAGTTCAAACTCTCATTGAATGAGAAACTATTTTTTTTTTACCATCTTGTGCAATTTTTTTTTTTGAAAGGTAATTTGTTTGCTCCCGTCAATCGATCCCACAATTAATATGGAAAAAGTAAATCATAAAAAATATTTTATGTCCAACTAAGGGCTAATGTAGCATCTCAAAAAAGTTTACAGCCTTTGAGAATTTATCTATCCTTACTTTCTTATATAAATTTGTTTCCACGCTAGTCACAAAGTCATCTTGTGGGGATTAATTTTTTATCATCACACTATACCCAGAGAGTGAAAATTGCTTACTCGCTTGATCAAAGAGATGAATGAATCATAATATAAAGCAATCCATGAAAATTGTTTGGAGCAATCAAAGCTACTATAACTTTGGTCAAAATGAAAGAAAGACCGTTTTACAGGAAGGATCTAGTATCTAGTACATATAAATATTATACAATAGATAATAGGTCAATCCTCTATAAACATGAGAGTGGCATCTCTCTATACGTTGGTTCCTAGTTTCAAAAGTCAAAGGTTCACTGTGATTTACTTTCCTTATGATGGTCCGAAGGCAAATTAATAAGAGTTGTTAGATTGATGGATTTTAACCTTTTGCATAAAATCGAAGAAGGATAGTCCTTGCAGCATAGTTAAGTTGGTATTCGGATAATAGATTTGTGCCCACGAGTAAGGATTAATTATTGCTGAATGGTTCGATATTTTAGGAT
>JBAMHZ010343374.1:0-12624 GCA_037177395.1 Alpinia galanga
ATACCATTGGTCAAGTGCTCCAATCGACTAGTAAATTTTCTATGCGCAATCTTGGGCCCATCAGTCAACACATTTTTTATGACAATAGATTAATACTATAAGTCGAGTGCCTCAGTCGACTAGAAAATATTTTGTGCTCACGTTCATGCATAAGAGTTGACTAACCTTAAATGATATTCGAGTCCCGTAGTTGAACTGTAAACATTTTGTTTGCAATTTCACACACATTAATCGAATAATCCTTATGAGAGTTTACTGATGGAAGTCCGTCAAAGTGACCCAGTCGACTTAAAAATATTCTATGCGTTATTTTTCGACCAGCAGTTGACTGATGGTTCATATCAGTCGACTGATATTCTCACAATTCAATTGCTATAAATCAAATTTGATAGTTTTTGCAAAAAATGATCTTGGTTACGTCGCTTTTCGTGAAAAAATGCAAAAAAAAAAAAAAAAAAAAAACTCAAAATCCACGTGAATCCTAGGATTCCTAACTTCTAGATTCGACAATTATACATGTTCAAGCGCGATAGACCGAACTCGAATGCAAATCGCACACATTTAGATCAAAATCATCGAAAAACTCGCATTCTAATGTTGTTCAATCAACGACACATAACTTGTGCCTCCGATACCAATTGATGGAATTTAATTTGTCATGGATTGTGCTACAACATATGAATCGAAGAAATGGTTCAAGCGATCCGCACAGGATCTTTTTGGAAAATCTACAACAAGTATGCGATAACAAAGTTTGTAGTGGAAAAAATATAAATGCAGTAAACATGCACCTAAATCCAGAGATATTGTCGGCTTCATTGTCGTTGGAAGATCTAAAGATCAAAGGCAGAATAACTGCAGGGATCTGATCTTTCGTAGGGGCGAGGGTGACAACTCTGAAGACTCTGCCTGATGGAGAAATAGAGACTACCATCAAATTACTCTCCTACGGAGACCATACCCATATATATAATGGCCCAAACCCATTAACAAACCACCAATACTAATGGCAACGAGCTAAAGGGTTTTGCATATATGATTCCATATCCGATAATACAAATTCACGATTAAACACCGGATTAGGTCACTTTAATGGGTTTGTTCGCAATGATATAATCGGGTGTGTTATGAAAACATGTAAGTCCACTGTATAGGGAAAATTAAATCCAACACTTTTTCTTAAATGAAATTTCAAGGTTGTTCTGCATCTTTATGCTAATCTTGTCAAAGACGTTAGACATCATATATTGAATCTTGGCTCCACAATTCCTGTTTTCTTAAAGAAAGGTAAAAAACTAATGCAGGATATAGATGGAAAGGATGTTTCTCTGAGCAAATTCAAAGGGAAAGTTTTGTTGATTGTTAATGTTGCTTCACAATGGTAATACTCTAAAAATCCTAAATTAAATTATCACTTGGTACTTTTCATTGCAAATTTTTTATTTTGAAAATAGGTTAACGATGAAGCTTTGCTTTTGATTTCCAGTGGCTTGACATCATCGAATTACACAGAGCTCTCTCATATTTATGACAAGTACAAAACACAGGGTATGTTATATTTGCAACAGGATGAAGATTTTTTTATGGTTTATACTTTTTCACACCTAAGCAAGGTTTAAAATTTTGACCCGTATCGAGGTTTCGATCTGCGATCGGAACTACAAGGTTTCAATATGATCTCATACAGTATCGATAAATTTTGATAATTTTTAAATATAAAATACATAAATTAAAATGAAAATTTTAACTTCAATATTAAAAATAAACAAAGTAATTATGGAAAAAAATTAATTTAAATAGGATTAAAAAATAAAATAAATTTTAATAATAATAAAATTATTATTCATAATATATAAATTAATCAAACAAATTTTAAAATAATTTTATGAAATATTTTTAAATTAATATGATAATTTTATTAAAATTTAATTGATCTGTATAGTTTAAACTATAGTTTGAGGTATTGATTATTAGCCGTATAAGTTAGAAATCAATTATTAATCGAGTCAACTGCTGCCGAGGAAGAAGACGCGATAGGGAATCGCGGCGCGGCGGAATCATGTGGATCGCGATCGCGCTGTGGGATCGCGATCGCGATCCGACAACATAATCGCGATCGCAATCTCGCACGGCGGCAGCGATCGTGATCGCAATCGTGCACGCTGGCAGCAATCATGATCGCGATCGCACATAGCGGCAGCGATGGCGATTGTGAGGTAGGATTGCGATCGCAATGGCGCAGCAGGATTACGATCGCGATCGCGCAGCGGGATCGCAATTGCGATCCGCGGTCGATCGGCGATCGCGAATCGCGACGTACCCGGTCAAGGAGTCTCGTCGCCGCCGCATCTCGCGCGTTCCGGTGCCAATTCCTCGTCGGAATGAAAAAACCCGATTTCACCCAAAATAGCTCAGTATTTAATATCTTGCACCTAAGCATGTATTGATGTAGCACACTTGATCTGCTTCTAGTGTGACACGTGCAGTGCATCTGTTTTTAGGTGAATCTTCTTTTGGAATGATAATGCTGGGGGAGCATGCAAAGATGTATGGAGATTGGAATGATGTTTCTTCAGCGATGATGTTTATCTAATTGTTTGCAAAACCAACTGCAGGTTTTGAGATTCTAGCCTTCCCTTGCAATCAATTTGGAGGCCAAGAACCTGGATCAAACTCAGAGATTAAAGAATTTGCTTGTACAAGGTTCAAAGCAGAATATCCTATTTTCGATAAGGTTAGGCATTCTGGATCTTTTATAATCGTTTTCTTTCTGGCATTTAAAATGCACATTCACTTATTCAAGTATATAGAAATTACTTCCCTGAAACTTTTTATGGTGTCAGGTTGATGTTAATGGACCAAATACTGCACCGCTGTATCAGTTTCTGAAATCCAGTGCCGGAGGATTTCTAGGTGGTCTTATAAAATGGAACTTTGAAAAGTTTTTGGTTGATAAGAATGGAAAAGTGGTGGAAAGATACATGCCAACAACTTCCCCCTTCCAGATTGAGGTGTGTGAAGCAAACGAACATGCTTATATGATTATGTTAATTTGTCTTATTCATGCTAACTTTCTGCTTAGTGCTCATTAAGGTGCCATATTAATACTTTGATAGTTGATAAACTACATAGATCGATCCTTGCGTGCCTAAGAATTAGCAGCTACTCTACATTAATGTTTCTAAGATACAGATCAGGATCTGTTTTGAGTTACAGACATTCTTGATTATATGACTGATGTGTGTTCATAAGTGGAGTTCCCTGACAATATTAAGATAGATTGGTGCAAATCTCAAGAAAATTAATCATACCAACTAATTTATATTCTAGTGAATAAATCTTGCTCACCAAAGAATTGGGTCTCAGGATGTTGCTCGCCAAAGAAAAGGATTGTTCATTGCTTGAGATATATATGCTTCTTGCATCTGGTTAGAGCCCTTAGATTGCTTCTCATCCAGCTCCACTTTTTGCAGAAGGATATCCAGAAACTCCTTGCGGCATAGGTAACTTTATCCATACAACTGTGAATTGAGCACCAGAACATGCTTTATCGAGATTTTGGTCCCCTGAGGTGTTTCTGGGGTCACAGAGTACCCTAATAAAGCTTCATTATAGCTACATGCTTGTATTTCCTAGGTAAACGTCACTGGTATCTTGTGCCTCTGCCTTCGTATCAATTCCCTTTTCAAATGAAATTTTGAGCTACCAAAGCCTCAATGAACTGGAAGACATAATTTATTACAAGCTTCTTTAGAATAAATAAAGGAGTAATTCGTACATACGATATTGTTTCTTTTGCCTCTGATTCTAGCGGCTGAATATATTAGTGAGTTAATGCATTTTTATTGATAGAAAGGATGTTTTTATAGTTTTTGCTCGAAGTACACTAATTCTTAAATTTTAAGATGAGTTTGACGTTTTGAAGAATGGCTTCAGCTGATGATAGCTTGTTTTCTGGTAATGCTCAGCGTGTGTTCCAGAAGGGCATAAAATTCATAGATTTGATTTAAATGAGATTTATGGCTTATTATTATATGTGTTTTGTATGTTCTCTTCCTTTATATAATTTTAAATTTCTCAATGCTGGCATGCCAGTAGGGTGAACATCGGTTTTTCAACTAAATGCAAGACAATTATACATTTGGATATATAAAATATAATTGTAATAGTAGCATAGCTTTCAAAATTAAATTAATATTTTTTTAATATGTAATTATATAAATTAAATTACTCCTAATAATTAGTGATCGAGATGACTACCTATAATTTACTATATTTAAAAATAAATTTTTAAGTAAATTATACATTTATCTACTTAAAGTTGGGTTTGTTTGAATTAATTGATACTTTTGATTCCATAATAATATCTAAATATTAAAATAATTTTAAATTTTAAATTGGATAGTCTGATTGAATATCCATTAAATCAGATCTTTTAACTTTCTTTAGAAACATATTTTCCAGAAATTTTGTTAAATTTCATTTCTATCCAAAAAAAAATTGTCTTTTCCTAATAAATGAAAGAATATAATTTTTTGACTCCAAAAAAAATTTGTTCCAGAGAAATAAAAATAAAATAGTAAGACAAAATGCCATCTTGGATATTTAAAATTTACCTTTACACTCAGATGTTAATACTCTTTAAAATGTTACACTAATTATCTCATTCATTAATATTATTAATTAATCTAACAAAAATAAAGACTCCACATGCTATGTGCTAATGAACAGGCATCTTAGAAAGATAAATATTCATTCATAGAGCTCACAAGTGTTTTAAAATTGTCAAAATAATTCAGTATTTTTAATCTCTTATTATTTCACCTCCAATCATCAATGTATAAAACAAGAACTTGAACGACATTAAATTATTTTCCTTCTAGTCATTAACATCCCAAAGAAATTTCTCTAAAAGACATTCTCCCCATTTTAAAACTTTATGACACCTTGAAATAGAGAATAAAGTTTTATGGAGCAACAATAACGATCAACAACAATTAAATCTTATCCCACTACATGAGATTGACAAAGTTTTATGAAGTAAAACAAAATATTTTCCTTCAATTAAGGAATTAAGGTGATGAAGATCTTCCCAATAAACAATATACACCAAGCAAACCATGCCACTTAAATCTCATTCTCTGTTATTTCTTATATCAGTCATAAACAAAATTGACTCTGCAAAATGGAAATCAGACTTCATCTGAACGTCAAACGATACATATATACAAAATAATTATGCAGGTGAATAATAACTTTCACAAGAAGAGAATATAACATTGTAGCCCTTGTATTGGATGATTGTTACGTTGTATTCTCCACAAAAAATTCTACTCACCAATTAAGATGAAGGAAGCTTGGCTGCATTTAAACCTCATTTTAAGTTGATTGCAGCAGCCATTTTTTGCAACTTGTGAGATATCTCTGAGAACGATGGCCTCGATGTTGGATCCAATGACCAACAGCTCTCCATCAAGGACTTCCATTCTGGATCACACCAAGTCGGAATTTTAGGTCTTATAGTGTTGTTCACAATGCCCCCTGTAAGAAATCCAAACAAGTTCCACGAATTAACCTTCACTAGACAATTGATTTACAGTTGCAAAAAAAAAAAAAAAAAACAATGATATCACAAAATTACAATGAATCCAAAATTTCATGCAGAAAATTCATCATGCTGAATTTCAAGTTCAAAAATAGTAGACAAAATGAAATTTTGTTTAAATGAAAATTTCTGAGTCTCCATTTTGGCATGTATTAGCATAAAAGTATCTCATAGTAAGTATTATAGAGCATTTTACCAAATAGTGCCCTTCATAATTGGTATTTTTTTAATCAAAAGAATATATTTTTTTAATTAAAAAGATCTTTCAAAGGATGCCTAAAAGGTAAAAAAAAAATGTATTTTTTTAGACCTAAAGGCCTAAAATATTGAATTTAGAATGTTTCAATTCACCCATTTTCATGAATATCAATTATGGCTGTTTTTTGGTAAAATGCCCCAAATCCTCTGAATATGCTCCAGATTCATTCTTGTTTCAGAGCGAGAGACGTATACATGGATATCAATTGATAATATGGATTAGAGACATCTATCAACAATTTTGTCATAAAATATCACTACTTTCTCTTTTTTTTTAATAAAAAAATGGTTAGATGAATCAAATAATAAAAGCCTCACCAATGATTGAAGCACACTGCATATCCGCATAAGGATCTTCCCCTGTAAGCAGCTCCCACATTGCGATGCCAAATGAATAAACATCAATCTACACACAAGAAACAGATGCATTGGAAAGCATTTAAATTTTATAAGTGTTACTATCTGAATCATGAATATTGTGACCCCAAAAAAAAAAATATAACCTTCTCAGAAACCTTGTTGCTTTTTCCACTTAGAAGCTCTGGTGCCATCCATGGCAAAGTTCCCCGAAGACCACCAGATACCAAAGTATGCTGCTTTACTTTTGATAAACCAAGATCCCCAATCTAAAAGGAGTTGAATGGCTCATAACAATTGTAAACATCAAAGTGGAATACGACAATGTCATTTTCGAAATTCTAGTGTCTCATGAGTGAACTTAGCTATTGTTCAAGCCGTAACCAACAATTCTGTAATCTAGTGGTAGATAAACTTGCACTCGTAAAGAATATCAAACTGTACCTTACAAATAGGACGATGTGGATCTCGCATGTTAACCAGCAAGTTTTCGCACTTAAGATCGAAATGAACTATGTCCTTTGCATGCAAATACTCCATTCCAAATGCAACATCCATGGCTATAATTAGTCTTTTCCGACGGTCAATTGTTCTGTTTAACAGAAAAGTCTACAATCAGAAACTGGTTCCATTATATATCTACAATTGAAGAATCAAATTTTACTAAATTTTGAAATTACTTGAATAACACTAGCTAACTACACCTGTCTTTCTTCTGCAGAAATTTTTTAAGTGACCCGTTAACCATAAATTCTGTTACGGTTGCTAAACTACACTCAGGACCATCACGTACAACACCGTAGAAGGAAACAACGTTTGGATGATGCAAACAACTCAACATTAGAGCCTCTTTCCAGAAATCTGCAATCTGCGGAACATTTAAGCAGACAAGCAACCATATAACTGACAAAAATAATATAGAGAGGAAATGCAGGATAATGCAAACAACTTATGCGCTTTGGTAAGACTTAAAAAAAAAACTTTTGTATGGATAAAAAATATTCTGGACATCATAAGGCATTAAGTGAAAGAAAAATATAGCAAGATATATTCCTTTTTTCATCTAAACCCTGTGACATTGGAGAAAAGACAGATGGATAGATTTTGTCTTTCACTCCAACACAAGATAATCAATCATAGAAAGAGGAAGGAGACAAAATGAGAATTGAAGCCATGGTAAAGATACCAAGCATTTAGTGCATTGATGAGAAATCACATTAGTAATAAAAATAACACAATTTCAAAAGAGAGTAAAAATTAAGAGTTAATGGCCTTCGACAATATTCATTAGGACACTGCATTACACATCTTGGAAAGCATTGGTTGTCTTTGATCCACCTAATATTATCCAGCCATCCTTCTCAATAACTCTATGCAATTGTTTCAAACAGCATCTTCACCCAGGCAATCCTCTATCACCAAGCAGATATTGTCTGTACTATGGTCACTGATTATATCCCAAAAGATGACCTATAGATTCTACAGTTAAAGAGTTAGATTCATGTAGTCAACCCTAAATAGTTGTTAAAAACATGGCTTAATAATGATGAAGACAACTACGACTAGGAGACCTTTAAAACTCCATTAGTGTATGCTTACTTTTCTTCAATAAGTCATCAATCAAGTGAAAACAGCAATCAAAGGCATGGCTAGAGATACCACAATGAATACAAGGAAAGGAATTTTAGCCACTTCTCCTTCCACCACAATAATGTGTGCATCATGATCCCAAGAAGCAGATGCACCACTGGTCATAAAAGTCAGCAGCAGGCAATACAGTCACACAAAGTACACAAAATAATTGTGAATAGACTGAATAGTTTCTGACATCAACTGGGACTGAACTTCTTCAAGAGTAGGATGCAGTAAGACAAAAACATTAGCATGAAGAAATCATCACATTGCTTTTACAATGTAAACGATCAGAAAGGAATTGTTGAGACTGATCTAGTTCTTTTTATTTACTTTGAGAGTGGTAAATAATCACAAATTGATAGATCACATTGTAGCAATGCAAAGACCTCAGAAAAGAATAAATGAAGACGGGGTTATGGGGAATGCAACAGGGTCTGGGATTAAGATGATCAATTATCAAATTGAGGGAAAAATGTTCCTACCTAATTCAATACAGTCCCCTCTCTATATAGGCAAGAGGACAGGTATTGGTAGTTTTTTTTATTAATCTTAGCATTACATTTGATATGCATAAAAGCTATTTGTGGGGACTTCCAAACCTCAGAAAAACACCTTGCAGTTAGATCTATAAAATTAACAAACTAAAGATGATAATTTTATGTAAACAAGTCCATAAACTACCAGGCGCTCTCTCTCAGATGGCCTCCCTGCAAAGCAGCTAGCTTTTATTCTCTTTATAGCAACGTCTGAACCTCTCCATTTTCCATGATAGACAGAACCAAATGTGCCTGAACCCAACTCCCTAATGTCTTCCAGATCATCATTTCTTATTGTCTAAAGAAAGAAAAAATAGACATGTTTAGAAATTCACTCAAGCATAAACAATCAAACTAAAAGAGACCTGTAACCCTTTAGCCAAAGCTTCAGCTTCTGCTGTTGTGGGTTCTATTTTTGCAAGTTTCTCGTGTTCACTATTTCCTTCAGCATCAGCCTGAATTTCAGCACTGCTGTTCTGTAAAAAGGCAAAACAATATTGTTACTAAACCTTTACCAAGAAAAATAATAAATAATGCATAGGCATTCAATTGGTGACCACAAAGAACCTCGAATTGCTTAATAGGCCCTTCAGCTTCCGTTATCATGAGCTTAGTATTGCCAAATTTCTCCTTTTGATCTTTTTCAGCAGAGCCAACCTGAACATCAGCATGGGCATAGTGCAAAGGAAGGCAGACAACAGTAAGAGTACCAGCCAACCTTCAACATATATGGGCCATATAGAGATTGATCAAACCAAACTCACCTCGGGTTCACATTTATGCGATGTCTCTTTCTTTCCAGGAGTAGGATACACATTTACTCCAGAACTTAAGTGAGCCTTGGCTATGCCATCAGTATCTTTCAGTACTGCTTTCTTCTCAAAAGCAATCGACTCAGGTAAGAAATTAGAGTTATCTTCAGACACAACCCCATGTCCATGAACACTATTGTCATCAATATTAACAGGTGTGTTTCCCTCAGCCTCACTAAGCTGCAGGCCATTTGTAGCAGATTCCATACTTATACTAACTTTAGGAGAAAGACTTCCACTAATTTCAGGAGAAAGAATAACAGGTTTGTCCAATAAACCATGCTTTCTTTGCTGCGCATTTGCAACTGTAATTGTCTCTGATGCAGAATTAACTGCAAAAGTTGGCTCTGAACCCATTTGGACCTCAGTAGCATGAGAAACGGACATAACAGCTACTGTTTCAGAAGAAACCTTGACATGTATCTGACCAGGAGAGCAAGGAACATAACTTGAACATGGTTGACAAGGGATATCTGGATTCTGTTGAATGCCATGGAGATACCGAAAATCTGAGGTGACATGCTCTTGAAAATCAAGAACCCTCTGCTGCATACAACTGTTCTGGCTTAACAGGGCATTTGGAATTTGGTCCTCCACTGGAACATATTGCAATGTATTACTCACCCCATGCATGGATGTCAGAAATCGTGTGTCAGCTCCACCATTTCGCATCACGAAGGTGGAGGATCCATAAAATGTTCCAGGATGAGTAGTAGCCTGTCTGCTTCTCCACAAGTACTGATTAGGATGAAAAATATTTGGGGATTGATACAAACTCTCTGCGCCATGTGGAGAACATTGATTTGGATGTTGAGCTTCAGCAGCTTCAAACATCATTGCTTGTGCACCATTACAACCTCCAACTGTTTGTTGAGGAAGAAATATGTCATTCCCAAATTTGGCACCATGTTGAAGGTATTGTGTATCATCATGGTGAATGCAATTAGAATGCAATACATGTCCACCATTAGTATTACCACGTACAAATTGGCAATTCACCACAGCTCCATCAACAATGTAGTGCTCATTCACTCTAACAGTTTGATCATGATGGATCCGCATATCAGAATATGGAGACTGATGATTATGTACAGCCCAATCCCGTTCATGCTCAGCACCTAAAGGATTATGCTGTTCTTTTTGCCTGTTAACACAAGCACCGTGCTGTATCTTCATATCTTGGTTTACCATGGACGGATCCCCGCCACCAAAACACTCAGCACTTGAGTTCTGAAAAATCCCCACATATTCACCAGCAATGTTTAGATGATCCAAGTGTGGCAGCCCATGTTTCAAGCAAGTGCCAGAGATAGTACTGCGACTCCTATGAAAAGCCATGAGACGATGATCACAGACGTTGTTTCCCTCTGTCATAGTGTTAGAATGTTCCAAATTAGTTGGAAAACCAGAAATTTGCTGAACAGCAGTCCCCATAGGAATCCACGCTAAATTTTCCACACATGGCGCATCATGGTGATGCAGTTGGTATCCTGGTGCCTGTCTAACATAGTCATCTGTAAACCTAACACCAAATTCTCCGGCCTCAAGTTGACATATCGCAGATGATGGCGAGGATGGAAATTCAATTGTATCATTGGCTGCATGCCGACCAGGGGAGAAGAAAGCAGATCTACAGGAAGCATCCACTTCATCATATATTTGAGATTGAGAATGGTGAGGGATAGTCAGTCGATGCAAATTTTGCAGATTGAAGTTTGCCCCCAGGTAATTCTCAGATATATCAGGAGGGGACAGGGACGCATCTGCGAGACAGTTAAGAGCATCAATGAATCTCCGCTCATTTTCCCGTTCATCGGCATTGAAATGTGCAGGGGCAAAAGCCAGATCATGATCTAGAGCTGGCGAGAAGAGAAATATCCTCAGCCACGCAACCCCATTACCGGCAGCGCTGAGCTTGTCGTACTCCTCCATCATGTTCACCACGTCTTCATCGTTCACGACGGACACCAAGGCGTCAAGCTCATCGTCGGGCTGCTGGTACTTGATGATGGATGTCCCATCGAAGAGCTCTCGCGCCCGAGTCAAGAGGTTCTTGTAGGAGAAACCGCGGGGGAAGGTCACGATCCGAGTCTCGCCGCCGACGTACCGGAGCCGCCCGTCCAGTGGGCGAGGCAGGATGGTACCGCCGAAGCTACAAAGCAGCTTAACGCGAGAGGAATCACCGGCGGCTGCGGCACCCAATTCCATCTCCGGCAACGAATTAGCAAGCGCCGGGTTCAGGATGAAGAGCAATCGTAGGGCATCCTCCACCACAATCCCCACAACTCCAAAGAAACCCTCCAAAAAAAAAACAGGGATTTCCCACTGATTTGAATGGCGTACAAAAAAAATGCCAATCTCTTTCAATGTTAAAGTGTATCGCGAGCAGGGGAATGAAAATAAAAACAAAAATAAACTAATGGATAAAAAATGATTGCTCCTTCCAAAACGCACCGGATCAAACACAACAAGCACAGTGGAATTCGAATATAAAAAAGAATCGACTCATCTGTTCTTGCTCGTACCAAAGGTCGGGGGGAAGGAAAATTTTGCCCTAAAAATCAATAATTGAGAGAGAGTTTTTTTAATAGATCGATATCCTGTACGAAAATTTTCCCTCGTTCCTCCGCTCCGTCATCAAACGACAAAAAAAGGGGGAGAAGTTGCAACCATAAAGCAAGCACAACCTTCTCCACCAAAAATGCACGATGATGGCAACCTCAAAGACGTCGGCTTCCTCGCTTGATCTTTTCGACCCAAAACCAAATCTTTTCCCGGGAATCTCAAGGAATATGGAACATGAACCGAGAAAGATCAAGAAAAACAGAGAACGGTGGACGCATCGAAAAAAAAAAAGGAACCACC
Organism: Alpinia galanga; assembly: GCA_037177395.1. Taxonomy (NCBI): domain Eukaryota; kingdom Viridiplantae; phylum Streptophyta; class Magnoliopsida; order Zingiberales; family Zingiberaceae; genus Alpinia; species Alpinia galanga. Next base: position 12,069 of record JBAMHZ010343374.1, read on the forward strand.
GCCGTACCCAGTCTCTGTCGACCACGTCGAACTCGATCACGGGAAAAGGGAGAGGACGTGAGGCAAGGGGCGGCGGCGGATGCGGTGAGCCGAGAGATGGAAGGGGGAGGCGGGCGATCGACCTCAAGTTGAACCTCCAGAGGCGCACCGCTCCCGCATTATCGCCGTCATGTGAAACGCGAGTCGGCGAAAGGAGGTTGTCGCATTCGGATGACGCCATACTCCACGTGTCGAAAAAAGACGTCAAATACGTTATCTTAAATTCCTGATCTTAAAGTCGGTTTTATGCAGTTACTTATCGTAAAAAAAAATTATTTGAAAATATTCATCGTATTTCAAAGAGTTTACTTTTTCAGGGAAAAAAATATTTTCAAATTTTTAAACAATTTCAAAAAAAAATTGCTATTTAATATTAATTATTATAGTTTAGGGATTATAGATCCCCTGAAACGATGTGGTTTTTTTAGGGAAAAAAAACGTCAAATGAAAACAGATTTGATCAAAATAATAAAATGCATAAAAGTTAAAAAAAAAAAAAAAACACGCCTGGTGGGAC
>JBAMHZ010343591.1:0-12623 GCA_037177395.1 Alpinia galanga
ACTCTATCCCCTGCTATATTATCATCTATATTTTAATAAATTTTATCTTATTTTATCATCCTTAACCAAGTCTTCTTAGATGTCTCTTTCTCGTTGAATTTACATGTTTATAATAATTTCACATCGCTTAACTGGAGCATTTATTAATCATCTAAGTACATATCCGTATCATCTTAAATATGTCTCTCAGAGTTTTCCTCAATGGGTGCAACTCTAACTTTCGCTCTAATGTTCTGATTTTTTATTTTATTCATCCTCATATGTTCACCTTAACATCCTCATCTCTACAACTCTCATCTTCTGTTTATATGTTGAAGTCATAGTCCAACATTCAACTCCATATAACATAGGATGTCTAACTGTTGTTTTATAAATCTTCATTTTAAATTTTAAAAGTATTTTACGATCACAAGAAACATCTGATATTCTTCTCCATTTCAACCATCTTACTTGTATTGTATGTAAGATATCTCTCTCAATCCATCTGCCCTTTTGCAATTATAAACAACTCATTATCTCCTAACTTAACAATTGTTTCATTATATATAACATTGCTAAATTTAAATTGTATATATAGTGTTTCCCTCCAAAATTCAAGTTTAACGTTTACTTCTTTACATGTCTCATCTACCAAAATAATATTATCTGCAAATAACATGCACCATGGTACCGTATCTTAGATGTGTCCAGTGAATTAATTCATGATTAGTGTAAAAAGATATGGACTTAAAGCTTATCCTTGATATAATCTTATCTTTATAGGAAACATTTTGATTAATCTTTCTGACATTTTCACTCTTGTCATTACATCCTTGTAAATATCCTTAATTATTTTAATATATGCTACACTAACACCTTTCATTTCTAGAATTTTCTACATAATTTCCCTTAACACTCTTTCATAAGTTTTTCCTATAAAGATAAGATTACATCAAAAATTAGCTTTAAGTCTCTATCTTTTTATACTAATCATGAATGAATTCACTGGATACATGTAAAATACAGTACCATAATGCATGTTATTTATAATAGATACTATTTTGGTAAATGAGACATATAAAGAAGTAAATGCTAAACTTGAATCTCGGAGGGAAACGCTAAAAGTGAAAGGTCTTAGACTTAATAAAGACAAAATATATAAAATTTAAATTTAGCAATATTAGATACAATGAGACAATTGTTAAGCTAGAAGATAATGAATTGTCTATAACTGAAAGTTTTAAATATTTAAGATCATTTTTGCAAAGGATGGAGGAGTTGAGAGAGATGTATTAAATAGAATACATGTAGAATGATTGAAATGGAGGAGAGTATTGAGTATTCTTTGTGATCAAAAAATACCTTTAAAATTTAAAAAGAAATTTTACAAAATAGCAGTTAGACCTTCTATATTATACGGAGTTGAATGTTGGGCTATAACTCGAACACATAAGCAAAAGATAAAAGTTGGAGAGATAAAAATGTTAAAATGGATGTGTAGACATACGAGGATGGATAAAATAAGAAATGAAAACATTAGAGCGAAAGTTGAGATTGCATCGATTATGAAAAAATTTCAGGAGACGTTTAAGATAGGACAGGCATGTACCTAAATGACCGATAAATGCTCCAATTAGGCAATGTAAAATAATTACAAATATGCAAATCAAACGAGAAAGAGAAAGACTAAAGAAGGCTTTGTTAGCAACAATAAAATAAGATAAAATTTATTTAAATATAAATAATGATATAATAAGGGATAGAGTCAAATAGTATAGGAGGATCCATATAACAGAACTCACTTAGTGGGATAAAACTTTGTTGTTGTTGTAGTGGTTGTATCTTGGATGTCAAACCATGAGATAGGATTGTGTTGGTTATAGATAAGTGTGGGTTGAGTGAGATGAGTTGATCCTTACAGGAAACTTCAATATTATCTTTTCGACTCTTTTCTCATTTTGCTCATATATTCGTGTAGGCTTCTAGCCAATTCTTTATACATACATCATACTGGTTATCATGCATATAGAATACTCGTGTAGATATATATGTTGGGTTACTCATGTTTTAAATGTTGAATTCATAGCAACTTCACCTAAAAGTTGACTGATTTGTTGTAAATCATGTTGTCATTTTCTCTCAACTGTTCGTTAAGCGGGAAGATGAGGAAGAACCCAGGCTACCTTAGATAGTTGCATTCATATAGAATGCACACATGGTACCACTCCATTTCTCAATATGATAATGTACAAGTGGTAGCACCTATAAGTGAGTGCAAACTACGCTAATTTAGTTGCATGAATTTAGAAGACATCAATCAGATGATTTTATTTACCCATGTTGGGTTTTATGCAGTATAGTATTTAAACATGTGAACTTTACTATAATTGTGCATTAACTGTACATTATCTTGCTTTCTGCATATTATCTTTTTCGGTTGCCTTACTAACCTCCTCTTGCCGCTCTAGGTCTCAAGGAGCGGGTGTCTAGTCCCTTAATAGGTTGGAGTAAAATTTGTTATGACAGCTCTAAGGAAATTTTTGTGGACTTTTGGTGCGTTTTGGAATTTTTTACTCCTGGTACTTCTATCTTATTTTGCTATTTCATAGAAATTTAAAATTTTATGTTGTTGAACTTTATGGTTTTGTTTTGCTTATATCTTGTTGTCATACTTAATGACTTTTTATATCATGATTGCATAAACGTGGTAGTATTTATTAGTTTGAATTTTGTAAACTATATTTTGGTTGAATGGAAATTTCATGTTCATGAGATACTGAAGAACATGTCATATAAACATTATGAGTTCCATGCCACACCAATGATCATGAAGACAACCTTGGAGCGTGATATGCAATAGATATGTTACATCAACTTTAGCACCAATGCTATGCACACAAACAATATTTCATAACAATGACGATCTCGTGGACACTATGTTCCCACTTGATAATGTGATATAGTTGAAACCTACATCCATTCTCGTATGTTCAAACTAGGCTTCCTCTAATTTGTACACCTTTTAAGATTCAATCACTAGAACAAGCAAATTTTGTTCTCTGCACCTCATCTCTGTCCAAATAAAGTTAGAATGTAATTACCTGTGCAGCTTTATAAATATGGTTGGCTTGTCAACAACTAAGTATGGCTATTTTTTCCTCGGGAAAAATTATTTAACAATGAGTTCATTTATTTATTTTTCTATCCATGAAAATCTTAGTTAAATTCCAACATAAACAGACTGGACTAACAATAAAAATGAATAGATTGAACTCAGAACAAAATGAGAGAGAAAATAAATCTTACCTTAAGAGAATCAGCAAGTGCACCCCATGCAGATATTTCTTCATCAGTCTCTCGCTTTAAGCCCGCAAGAAACTTTATCTTAGTATCTCTTAACTGTAGAAAATTGGAAGTTAGTGAGCAGCAATAAACACACAATTTAACAATTTACATGGAATTAAAGAAACAGTAAAGATCAGCATACTAGATTTAAATTATAGCACTTGGCAAATTGGCATTCTTATATTCATCAACCAGATATTAGTATGACTACGCAAATGCATCACATCAGAACTTGATGTCTTAGAGCTAAAACATAAATGTAATACAGGCACAATGAAGCTAATAAATGGATTGAAAACATGAACTAGTGAAATGAATGTGAAAACACATTAGAAAATTCAAGAACGGGACAGTGGGGCAGAGTAGTGACGTTACTGTTAGATATATACTGTATAAAAGGAGAAATTTGGGTTAAGCTTAATTTACCTCTTCATCTAAGAGTTCTGAGACACTTTTTGTGACCCCAGTTGTTTCCTTTCCCTTTTCCTCATCAATCTGCAAAATTTATTAGGTATTTAGGTCTACTTATCTGAGGCTACAAATTCTACCAAGAAGTCTTCATTGATTACAAGGTAACCAAGCACTAGAAATCACCTTAGATGGTGGTATAAAATAAGATATCTTATAAGATAACGGTGGCTGTTGATTCTGGTCACCTTTCCCATTTTCCAGGTTTACAGAATCATATGATATTGATCCGAGCAATATCACACCAGGTAAAGAATTCTGAAAGAGAGGCATCAGGAGGAAAACCAAAAACATCATTACGAAATACACTCCAACAAGAAAGTATAAAACTTTCCAGCATACCTTAGGAAGCTTTTCCCTTGATGGGGGACCGATGTAAAAGGCTTCATCTTGTCTGGAAGCATATTCAACATCAATTCATATTATCCGAACAAGATGAAAGACATGTATAAATGGACTTTACCCTGGAACTAAAACAGAAGATTTGTAGGTGCCATTTCCCATAATAGGACCATCAGGTACAGAAAAGAAGCTCAATTGAATGTAGTCCTGCATTACAACTTAGCTCTATCAGTATTTTCAAGAACTATACAAATAAACTACTAAATAAACAGAGACATTCTATTATAGGTGAACTTCAAGGTATCTAAGATTTAGATTTATTCAAGTCCAAAAATGAATATGTATATGTGACAGTACTAAACATATTAATGAGAGAGACAATCTATCAGAATATTCCTTCGCTAAATGAAAATAATTAAACTGTTTACTACAACAAAAAACATGATGAGACCATGATTACTTTATTTGAAAAGCAGAATTTGAAAAATCCAATTCTATTCAAAAATTACTTATACACTTAAAAACAGATTCTATTAAATAAAAAACTAAACAATATCAGTTTTGAATGAAACTACATGGCACAATCCTTATTACTTTGCCTATGACTCTAGTCAACTCTAAAATTCCACAATGAATTTATTGATTTGGAATCATAGGATAAGTCAATCTCATAGTGGCTGAAGAATATTTTCTAAGAGTTGAAGCTCTCACCTCGTCACCCCCATGGACATGCTCTACAAGGTTCATAACTGCTTTAATTTTAGGATGCTTACCAAGCCAAAACTTAGATTTGACTTTACCCAAACTTTTTTAGTTCACTCCAATATCATCCACTTGTTTGCCTGTTGCTAAGCAAAGTTTGGATATCAATGAACCATCATAGATGGTAATTATGGTACATTGTGACTTCCAGTAGTAGAAGGCTTAGTACCAGCCAGATTCAATGGTCAGCCAATGTGGCTTCATATAAAAGAATATTGAGGGTATGGGACTCATTAACAACTCCCGTACGGAGTCACTAACAGTTGGAATCATTTTCCTCGATACCCTTAAGAAAGTATTCACTTCCCTTTCTGTTAGAACAGTTACCAACAACCAGTCTAGCAGCTACAACAGAGGTCTTGTAGACCGGTTCTAAAACCATTGGCATATGGCCTCAACAGCAGTATACTGCTGGTAGATTTTCCCACTAATTGCAACTCCATAATGATGCCCCAGTTAGATAATTTGTTAAGCGCCCTGATCAGCCAATGACAGTTCAAGATTTCAACCTCTAGGCTTCTTTAATAGTCAAATCACCACCTATGGTTATTCAAGACTACTAAGATGATGATTTAATCTAGCGTTTCTCTAGGTTTTAGAAGGGGGTCTAGTTCCCCACAATCAAATAGATTCTTCATGTAAGCCCTATCCTTATTGGCCTGTAGGAAAGACAGCAACTGAAACTGGCTCACAAGGAAACTGCTTGATAGTCCTCGGGACTGAGTTGAGAGACAAGGCTGACAAGGGCAAAGCTGCTTCCATTGAGCCAGGGACAGATTATCAAATATCCCCGAAAATTGGAATCTCAATTGCTTGCTTGATTCCTTTTACTAACTTTCAATTGCTTGAAAACAAACTTCTTTTGAAGAGATTATATTGTAAAGGAAAGCTACCTCCTGAGCCGGTATTCAAATGGAATATCTTGATTTCAACAGTGACCCATTAAGTAAAGGAATAAGATAGTCCCATGGGGAAGTCAGAAAAAAAAAGCTGTTCTGACCAATAATCTACAATCATTGCCTCCTGTGTTAGAGTCCTGGGGGAAATCAGAAAGAAAAAAAAAAGTTGTTCTCACCAATAATTTATAATCACCGCCTTCTATGTCAGAGGTTTGATGGAAATTTGCTAGGATTGGAACATATAGGGAGCAAATGAAGGAAAAAGTTCATCGCACATGCCATGAACACTAAGGTCAAACTAAATGGCACCACTGGAGTGTGCTAACACTTTCCAATTTCTGGTTTCCTTTCTTTCATTAGAGGTCCTTTCACAAAGAAGCATTCATCACTTGAGATTGGGTTTCTATGCCAGGTGTTATACCCTTGGCTTAAGGTGCAAAAAACTAGGCATGGTTGAGAAAGAAAAGTACAAGCTAGTATGGTCAAAGGAAAGGAAGAAAGCATGTGCTCAAAGGCTACCATAATAATAATATGAACGATAATGAAAGTAATAATAATTATTATAAATAAATAAAATTTATTAATTATTTTCGTAATTTATTTTATAAAGAAATTTTTGGATAAAAGGGATAGTTGGATTAGTTAGAAAATGAATAATAATAATAATAATAATAATATGAACAATAATGAAAGTTTTTTTAATTGCCCTCGTCGCCTTTACCTGCCCACGCGCGCCTATCGCCGCTTGTATAGCACTCAAGGCCACTCGTAGCTATGCTGCCGCCTGTGGCTCCGCAGCCTCCCACAGTCGCACACGGCCTCACCATCATTGGCGACCAACACCGTCGCACCATAGCCGGTGCTCCACCTCGACGCTATCACCTCCCGATGCTACGCATTAACCGCCAACGATCGTCGCCTTGCGACCGACTCTACCCCGCGACCAGTGTGACCCTTTGTGACCATTGCCCACGACGCTTGCAGCCCTGCCACCTCCATGACGCTCATGGCCAGTGCCATCCGCGACCAGCACCACCGCACCTGTGTGCCCACGTTGCATGCCCATCACCCGCAACCAAGACGCCCATGGCACCACCGCCACCTCTCGCATCTTTGCGATTCATTGATACCTCAACAATGAAGAATAATTAATTAACCATTAATTAATCAAATGATAATTTTTAATTAATTTACAATTAATTAGTTAAATATTAATTGATTTAATCGATCAATTAATTGGTAATAGTAAGTTAAAATAATTAAAACCTTTACTATCTCTAGTTTCAAATTCAAAGTAGATTCTGGTTGAACAAATAATATCATCGAGAGTTCATGACACTTTAGAGGTGGATAATTTCTATCCTTGACCTCTTAAGGTTCTACTTTGATGCATGATATTTTATTTAAACTCAAGTTATATTATTTATAGAATTGAATGATATCTACTTTTCTACTTGTATACTTGTCATTTCACTTGCTTGACCCTTACATCAATTATTATCTGGATATCTTATTGATTGATTGTCTTGTATGAAATTATTTATCTATTTATTTATATTGCTAGAATAGAATCCTAGTAAATATTAAAAGCAATTAAATATGCTCTTTATTATTAGATATTTACTTATAGTTTGGTTTAATTATTGATTAATGATAATTATTGATCAATCTAGTTAACAATTAATTAATTATTCAATTGATTAATTAAATGAATAAAAATCAAATGAATAATTTAAAGGTATGCTTGATTAAGGGAATGATAATTCAAGTCAATTTAGAAGGAAATGAATTAATTATTGATCTTAAGTTAAATGGTAGGCTTGATAAATGAACTTAATCCAATTGATAAACAGATAAATCAACAATGATATTGATTAATCACCTAAAAATTGATGAAACAAACTATTAGTTTGTCGGTTAATTCAAGTAATAAGTAAAGATTAATTGAAAAATCTATTTTTTAATTATTAAATTTACTAATGAAGGATTAATTTTAATGAATTAATTGAAATAATAATCGATTGGATAACTTAAATTTACCATCGAAGGATTAATTAGCTTAATAATGATTAATTGAAATAATAATCGATTGGATAACTAATTAATAAGTAGAGAATTGAACTATTAATTAGTTTAATGATTTACGATAAATGCAAAACCATTTGAGAACTATTATTGGATTGATAATCGAATGAGTAGTTAATTTAATAGTTGATTAATTGAAATATTAATTAATCAACACTGAATTAGTAAATATATAATTGAATTATCAATTATCTTACTAATTAACTAACTAGAATATTAATCAGTTAGATAACTGATTAATATATAGATAATTGGATTACTAATTAGTTGATAATTGAGTAATTAAAATAACAATTAGATCGATAGTGGAGTTATCTAATTGAAATATTAATTAATTTATAATGAATTTATAATTAGATAATTGAATTATCAATTATCTTACTAGCAAAATTGAAATATTAATCAGTTTGATAAGTTAATAGATAGATTAATTGATTAATAATGAATTGGCAATTTGATAATTGAATTATCAATTATCTTACTAGCGGAATTAAAATATTAATCAGTTGGATAACTGATTAATAGATAGATAATAAGTTACTAGTAAATTAAAGATTGACCAATTGAAATATTAATCAGTCAATTAACTGGTTAATATGTAGAGAATCAAATTATTAATTCATTTAATAATTAATTTAATTGGACAATTAATCGATTGACTGGATGATAAGAAGGTTAAGTTAATAGTGGATTCAAAAGTAAATGATCACATTGTTAGCCAGCATGACTAGTTATAATATAATCGAATTAAATTACGAATCATTGGTTATTGAGAATTTATCTAATGAACGGGTAGATTTATTAAATTACCTTATAGGTTGAATAACTAATTGTTAAGTAATTAATTAATCTTGGGGTTAATTGACTTACCAAATAGATTTATAACTGATTTAATATCAAGGTTGAATTTGAGATGGATATTCTGTAGATTATGCCTTGACCTCTAAGTAAGACATTATACCGTAGGGTATACGGTGAGATGAAAATTGTATAAGAGTGAATGAAACCACCAAATAGACTAGTAATGGATTCATTAATTAAATAATAAATGTGGATCTGAATAATTGATAATTAGGTTGTCTATGATCATTTATGCCTTGATCTTTGAATAGGGTATTATACTATGGTATACTGCAGTGTTTACTGTTGGATCATAAACCACTGTTATTATTCATACTTCAACGGTATATAATTTTCCTCGTATACATGTTGTCAATCATATATCTAATTCGTGGTTGAGAGAGTCTACAATAGAGTTATACTCTTGGATTGTCACTCGGAGTTAGTGGTAGCTAGATTCGCACGTTGTCTGTAGCTAGATAACTACCTTACACCTTGACTGCCTACGAGAACCATTTGTGGTAGCATGTTATTGCCCGCAGTTAATAACTAGATAGCTATCTTACATCCTGTTTGCCCACAAGACATATTCGTAGTAGTATGTTGTTGCCCGAAGGCAGTGATCTTCTATACACCTTGACTATCCACGAGACCCATTCACGGTAGCATATGGTTGCCCACAGTCATTATTTGGCAACATGTAGTAGCTTGCTTGATTTGTTTGTTGCTTGATATACTTGGTTGATCAGATTAATACTTTGTTCATTATCTTGACCCATTATCTTGACCGTCCACGAGATAGGTCGTGGTAACTTGGTTCATAATAGTTGGTAAACAATTATATTTGATCATGTTATGATTTTATTTATTCTCCTGACCGACCACGGATAGGTCGTGGTAGCAGGGTTGCTAGTAGAGTGATTATACTTTATTTTGACTATTCTGTGCTTGGTTATATTTTGACTTATACCGATTTGATATATGGATGACTATGAGGATGATCCTGGGTAGATATTGACACATTGTTTGACCTACGGTTGACTTTGACATGTGACATATTTATTGACTTGATTAGGTCTCATTTGGCCTCTATAACTATTTTATTTCATGCACCTTCTTTTCTCTCTATACCCACTAAGTAATGTGTACTCACTTACCTGCTTTATTTAACTTCCAAGTTAGCAAATAGAGGATTCCCTAGAACAGAGATTGTCTAACTTGTTGATCCTGTTTTACTATCGATGTACTTTGAGAGTTTGGTTTCATTTGAGTTTTTTTATACTTTCTTACAAAATTGTTCGACCATTTTGTAGTTTTATTTCTTATTATGCAATTTTAAATGTTTTGTTAGACATGCATGCATGCACTTGTATTTTATATTTTTTTATAGTGACCTAAGTGACTTAGATGTTTCTTTCTTTCACATTATCACTAGAGAGTATCCTCTGATTTTAGCAAAGATTTACACCCTTGGGGCGTGACAGTATCATCTCAAGGTCAAATAACAGTGAGAAAGCATGTGTTCAAAGGCAACCATACAACCATAGAGATAATTCCAAATCAACTTTGTCTATGAACAACCCATTTCTATTACATGTATCGTCTCATGGCCTGGCTTAGGAAAGGGAAAAAAAAGGGATAAATAGAAGCTGAGGATGAACGCAAGCAGTTTGGGATAGAGACACTATCCCTGAGGTTGAGCTTAAACCTTTAAGATCTCTGTAGTCTCATAGAGCAATAACACAATAAAAAAGTTTATTGCTAGTAAATGACCCAAAAGTCAACCTTCCTTCCTAAAGCTATGAAAGTTATGGTAATACAAACAAACAATCAAATCTGATACAAAAAAACGTAACTAAAATAATCAAAAAACAATTTAAAATAATGTCATGGTAACACATACTGCTAATTTAAGTATATAACCAGCAATATGGAAGGGCAACCTTCCTACTGCATTTTAATAATTACCTTTCTTTCTAATTTCCTTTTAATAAACAAGACCAATCGCTTTAGTTTCTCCAAGATATGAATACTCTCATGCCTGAGCATAATAGAAAATATAGTTAGTGCGAGACATTTAGAAAATCCCATAAGATACTATGAGGATAAATAGATTGTTACTGCAATCAAACAGTTATATTTCATAATCAACATTTTGGAGCTTTTTATTTCAGATTAAATGTATTTTAAAAAATCATCATAAGTACCTGGTGTGTAAACGAAGTGTGAATTCACCCTTAGGAAGCTTCGCATAATCAGGGTAGGCATCCCCAGATGCATAGACACGCTATGCAAGAAACAAGAAGAAAATTGATTTCAAAAAGATGAAAGAAGACATCAATAGAAAATGTGAATAAAGAAAAGAAAAATGGAAATTTTCAGAATAGAGGTATCTTTTACAAATTTAATCTTTTCTAGGCAGCATATAATAGTAGTACTAAGAACAAACCCACACATAACAAAAGGAGGAAAGCAAAAAAATCCAGTAAAAAATAAAATCTGTCTGTTTCAGTATTTCAGCATGAACAACAAACCACTTGAATTTACCAACCATTCTTATTTTATTGTCTAGATCCTCTCTGTATGCTCAATCAATTGCTGAAGAAAAAACTTTCAGAAATAGTTTTCACTGGTCTGAAAATGCCAAAAACAAATCTAATAAAGTAATCTTCTACAAGCAACTTCATTTATGTATTATTTTTGAAGAATTTTGTGGTTACAAGAGCAGCCTTATACAAAGATGTCATATCCACAGTGCACATGCTTGCATATGAACATGCAATCACATATTACTTCAATCAATAATTGGTTCACACACACTACGGTGAAATAAATTACCTATCCAGTTTATATTAATTTTAATTTAGAAAACGACATGGTTAAAAGGAGATCCCTTGGCCAAAAGATGAATAGTGGAAATGAATGTCTAATTGATGATTAAAACAAAAGGAGGTCCCTTTTGCTTCTAGCTTCATGATTAATTGATAGTAAATTGGCCAACTCAACAGATAAGAAATATCAAATTTATTTACCCAAAAAAGGAAGGAAAAATAAATTGCAATCCCTAAGGTACAAATAGAGAAGTGCCTTTGCTAAAAAATATTGCTAATTTTAAGAATTGAATTTAGCAGTTTCTTGCATTTTGTATATGTTAAGTGTTGGAAACTTAATCTCACTTGCATTTTGTTTACATGGTAGAGAAAAGCAATTGTTATTGATATCCACTTATTTTTGTAGTTGTTTCAATTATATTTTTATGAATATAATAATATGCACTGGGAGGTAGCTCCACTTCATGCTTCCAGCATATACATCAGCGTTCTTTTATACACACCATTCTAGCCTAAAAGCTTCTGTAAAGAAAATACTACTAGAAGTACGATAATAATTCATGCTACTGGGTAAACTAATTAATTATTCTAACCTTACATAAGTGGTTTCGGTGATTGATTCAGTGCTTAGATCAAACTTTTACCCCCCTGTTTACTTGGGAGGAAGAAAATAAAAATTGTGAAAAGATCTGCCATGGAAAATTTTACTTTGTTTACTAAAAAATAATATTTTCCTTTCTTTTGTTTACCTAATGGGCAAACAGATTTAAATTTTCATCCATCAACAGATTATTTTCATTTCTTTAGTTATATTTTTTCCCACTCAAATCAGACAAAAAACATTTCCAATCCTCTTGAAATTTTTCTAATCGATAAAACTTTAGTTAGCAAGCAGTTGTCACCGCTGTCTCGTCGTCGCTGCTGCCCCCAAATCACCCCCCTCCCCACCACCATCGTCTCCATCCCCCCCCCCCTCCCAATTCCCTCGCCATCGCCTAAGTGTTATGGACCATTCACTTCAAAGGATGGAAAAATGAGTGGAATGAAAAATGTGAAAATAGTGGATGTAAAC